>CAWUDS030002700.1:7500-221232 GCA_963859935.3 Lathyrus sativus | reverse complement strand
GGGGAAAAACCTATAATTTTATGTTGGAGTTAAAAAATAAAATATAATTAATTTTTTACACCTACTATAGTCTATTATGTATGGTGCTTTGTGGTAAAAAAAAAACCTAAGACTTTGGCATGGCGAAGAAGAAACCCAAAATATTTTTCACTCATTTATAGTCTTTTAACTTTGTGTCTTACTGACGAAGAAACATGAAATTTGGTGATGGAGAAGAAACAAATTGAATATATTTACATCTAATTTATCATAATTCAATGTGAAAAAGGTAAACATAAATAAGTTTGAGCTTCTATACTTAATTTTAATTTTTACCTATATTATATAAAATTTATGTCATGGACTATAGTCTTTTATATTTGTTTTTTAGTGGGGAAAAACCTACAATTTTATGATGGAGTTGAAAAATAAAATATAATTAATTTTCTAAACTTACTATAGTCAATTCTGTTTGGTGCTTAGTGATGGATAAACCTAATACTTTGGTATGGTGAAGAAAAAACCTAAAATATTTGTCATTCATTTATAGTCTTATAACTTTGTGGCTTACTGACGAAGAAATATGAAATTCGGTGATGGAGAAGAAACATTTTGAATATTTTTACATCCAATTTACCATAAATCAATGTTAAAAAGGTAAATATAAATAAGTTTGGGCTATATTATTTAATTTTAATTTTTACCTATATTATATAAAATATATGTCATGGACTATAGTCTTTTATCTTTGTTTTTTAGTGTGGAAAAACCTACAATTTTATGTTGGAGTTGAAAAATAAAATATAATTAATTTTTTACACCTACTATAGTCTATTATGCATGGTTCTTAGTGATAAAATAAACCTAAGACTTTGGCATGGTGAAGAAAAAACCTAAAATATTTGTCACTCATTTATAGTCTTTTAACTCTGTGGCTTACTGACGAAGAAATATGAAATTTGGTGATGGGGCAGAAACATATTGAATATATTTACATCTAATTTACCATATATCAATGTGAAAAAGGTAAACATAAATAAGTTTGAGCTTCATTATTTAATTTTAATTTTTACCTATATTATATAAAATATATGTCATGGACTATAGTCTTATATTTTTGTTGTTTAGTGGGGAAAATCCTAACATTTTATGTTAGAGTTGAAATATAAAATATAATTAATTTTTTACACCTACAATAGTCTATTATGTTTGGTTCTTAGTGATAAAAAAACCTAAGACTTTGGGATGGTGAAGAAGAAACCTAAAATATTTGTCATTCATTTATAGTCTTTTAACTTTGTGGCTTACTGACGAAGAAAACTAAAATTTTGTGATGGAGAAGAAACATATTGAATATATTTACATCTAATTTACCATTATTCAATGTGAAAAAGGTAAATATAAATAAGTTTGAGCTTCATTATTTAATTTTAATTTTTAACTATATTATATAAAATATATGTCATGGACTATAGTCTTTTATCTTTGTTTTTTAGTGGGGAAAAACCTAAAATTTTATGTTGGAGTTGAAAAATAAAATATAATTAATCTTTTACACCTAAAATTGTCTATTATGTTTGGTGCTTAGTGATGGAAAAACCTAAGACTTTGGCATGGTGAAGAAAAAACCTAAAATATTTGTCACTCAGTTATAGGCTTTTAACTCTGTGGCTTACTGACGAAAAAATATGAAATTCGGTGATGGAGAAGAAACATATTGAATATTTTTACATCTAATTTACGATAATTCAATGTGAAAAAGGTAAATATAAATAAATTTGAGCTATATTATTTAATTTTAATTTTTACCTATATTATATAAAATATATGTCATGGACTATAGTCTTTTATCTTTGTTTTTTAGTGGGGAAAAACCTATAATTTTATGTTGGAGTTGAAAAATAAAATATAATTAATTTTTTACACCTACTATAGTCTATTATGTATGGTGCTTTATGGTAAAAAAAAACCTAAGACTTTGGCATGGCGAAGAAGAAACCCAAAATATTTTTCACTCATTTATAGTCTTTTAACTTTGTGTCTTACTGACGAAGAAACATGAAATTTGGTGATGGAGAAGAAACATATTGAATATTTTTACATCTAATTTATCATAATTCAATGTGAAAAAAGGTAAATATAAATAAATTTGAGCTATATTATTTAATTTTAATTTTTACCTATATTATATAAAATATATGTCATGGACTATAGTCTTTTATCATTGTTTTTTAGTGGGAAAAAACCTACAATTTTATGTTGGAGTTGAAAAATAAAATATAATTAATTTTTTACACCTACAATAGTCTATTATGTTTGGTTCTTAGTGATAAAAAAACCTAAGACTTTGGGATGGTGAAGAAGAAACCTAAAATATTTGTCATTCATTTATAGTCTTTTAACTTTGTGGCTTACTGACGAAGAAACCTAAAATTTTGTGATGGAGAAGAAACATATTGAATATATTTACATCTAATTTACCATTATTCAATGTGAAAAAGGTAAATATAAATAAGTTTGAGCTTCATTATTTAATTTTAATTTTTACCTATATTATATAAAATATATGTCATGGACTATAGTCTTTTATCTTAGTTTTTTAGTGGGGAAAAACCTAAAATTTTATGTTGGAGTTGAAAAATAAAATATAATTAATCTTTTACACCTAAAATTGTCTATTATGTTTGGTGCTTAGTGATGGAAAAACCTAAGACTTTGGCATGGTGAAGAAAAAACCTAAAATATTTGTCACTCAGTTATAGGCTTTTAACTCTGTGGCTTACTGACGAAAAAATATGAAATTCGGTGATGGAGAAGAAACATATTGAATATTTTTACATCTAATTTACGATAATTCAATGTGAAAAAGCTAAATATAAATAAATTTTAGCTATATTATTTAATTTTAATTTTTACCTATATTATATAAAATATATGTCATGGACTATAGTCTTTTATCTTTGTTTTTTAGTGGGGAAAAACCTATAATTTTATGTTGGAGTTGAAAAATAAAATATAATTAATTTTTTACACCTACTATAGTCTATTATGTATGGTGCTTTATGGTAAAAAAAACCTAAGACTTTGGCATGGCAAAGAAGAAACCCAAAATATTTTTCACTCATTTATAGTCTTTTAACTTTGTGTCTTACTGACGAAGAAACGTGAAATTTGGTGATGGAGAAGAAACAAATTGAATATATTTACATATAATTTATCATAATTCAATGTGAAAAAGGTAAACATAAATAAGTTTGAGCTTCATTACTTAATTTTAATTTTTACCTATATTATATAAAATATATGTCATGGAGTATAGTCTTTTATATTTGTTTTTTAGTGGGGAAAAACCTACAATTTTATGATGGAGTTGTAAAATAAAATATAATTAATTTTCTAAACTTACTATAGTCAATTCTGTTTGGGGCTTAGTGATGGATAAACCTAATACTTTGTTATGGTGAAGAAAAAACCTAAAATATTTGTCATTCATTTATAGTCTTATAACTTTGTGGCTTACTGACGAAGAAATATGAAATTCGGTGATGGAGAAGAAACATTTTGAATATTTTTACATCTAATTTACCATAAATCAATGTTAAAAAGGTAAATATAAATAAGTTTGGGCTATATTATTTAATTTTAATTTTTACCTATATTATATAAAATATATGTCATGGACTATAGTCTTTTATCTTTGTTTTTTAGTGTGGAAAAACCTACAATTTTATGTTGGAGTTGAAAAATAAAATATAATTAATTTTTTACACCTACTATAGTCTATTATGTATGGTTCTTAGTGATAAAATAAACCTAAGACTTTGGCATGGTGAAGAAAAAACCTAAAATATTTGTCACTCATTTATAGTCTTTTAACTTTGTGGCTTACTGACGAAGAAATATGAAATTTGGTGATGGGGCAGAAACATATTGAATATATTTACATCTAATTTACCATATATCAATGTGAAAAAGGTAAACATAAATAAGTTTGAGCTTCATTATTTAATTTTAATTTTTACCTATATTATATAAAATATATGTCATGGACTATAGTCTTTTATCTTTGTTTTTTAGTGGGGAAAACCTAAAATTTTATGTTGGAGTTGAAAAATAAAATATAATTAACCTTTTACACCTAAAATTATCTATTATGTTTGGTGCTTAGTGATGGAAAAACCTAAGACTTTGGCATGGTGAAGAAAAAACCTAAAATATTTGTCACTCAGTTATAGGCTTTTAACTCTGTGGCTTACTGACGAAAAAATATGAAATTTGGTGATGGAGAAGAAACATATTGAATATTTTTACATCTAATTTACGATAATTCAATGTGAAAAAGGTAAATATAAATAAATTTGAGCTATATTATTTAATTTTAATTTTTACCTATATTATATAAAATATATGTCATGGACTATAGTCTTTTATCTTTGTTTTTTAGTGGGGAAAAACCTATAATTTTATGTTTGAGTTGAAAAATAAAATATAATTAATTTTTTACACCTACTATAGTCTATTATGTATGGTGCTTTGTGGTAAAAAAAACCTAAGACTTTGGCATGGCGAAGAAGAAACCCAAAATATTTTTCACTCATTTATAGTCTTTTAACTTTGTGTCTTACTGACAAAGAAACATGAAATTTGGTGATGGAGAAGAAAAAATTGAATATATTTACATCTAATTTACCATAATTCAATGTGAAAAAGGTAAACATAAATAAGTTTGAGCTTCATTACTTAATTTTAATTTTTACCTATATTATATAAAATATATGTCCTGGACTATAGTCTTTTATATTTGTTTTTTAGTGGGGAAAAACCTACAATTTTATGATGGAGTTGAAAAATAAAATATAATTAATTTTTTAAACTTACTATAGTCAATTCTGTTTGGTGCTTAGTGATGGATAAACCTAATACTTTGGTATGGTGAAGAAAAAACCTAAAATATTTGTCATTCATTTATAGTCTTTTAACTTTGTGGCTTACTGACGAAGAAATATGAAATTCGGTGATGGAGAAGAAACATTTTGAATATTTTTACATCTAATTTACCATAAATCAATGTTAAAAAGGTAAATATAAATAAGTTTGGGCTATATTATTTAATTTTAATTTTTACCTATATTATATAAAATATATGTCATGCACTATAGTCTTTTATCTTTGTTTTTTAGTGTGGAAAAACCTACAATTTTATGTTGGAGTTGAAAAATAAAATATAATTAATTTTTTACACCTACTATAGTCTATTATGTATGGTTCTTAGTGATAAAATAAACCTAAGACTTTGCCATGGTGAAGAAAAAACCTAAAATATTTATCACTCATTTATAGTCTTTTAACTATGTGGCTTACTGACGAAGAAACATGAAATTTGGTGATGGAGGAGAAACATATTTAATATTTTACATCTAATTTACCATAATTCAATGTGAAAAATGTAAAAATAAATAAGTTTGAGCTTCATTATTTTATTTTAATTTTTACCTGTATTATTTAAAAAAATATGTCATGGACTATAGTCTTTTATGTTTGTTTTTTAGTGGGGAAAAACCTAAACTTTTATGTTGGAGTTGAAAAATAATATATAATTAATTTTTTACACCTACAGTAGTCTATTATGTTTTGTTCTTAGTGATAAAAAAACCTAAGACTATGGGATGGTGAAGAAAAAACTTAAAATATTTGTCATTCATTTATAGTCTTTTAACTCTGTGGCTTACTGACGAAGAAACATGAAAATTTGTGATGGAGAAAAAACATTTTGAATATTTTTACATCTAATTTATCATAACTCAATGTGAAAAAGGTAAACATAAATAAGTTTTGGCTATATTATTTAATTTTAATTTTTACCTATATTATATAAAATATATGTCATGGACTATAGTCTTTTATCTTTGTTTTTTAGTGTGGAAAAACCTACAATTTTATGTTGGAGTTGAAAAATAAAATATACTTAATTTTTTACACCTACTATAGTCTATTATGTATGGTTCTTAGTGATAAAAAAAACCTAAGACTTTGGCATGGTGAAGAAAAAGCCTAAAATATTTGTCACTCATTTATACTCTTTTAACTTTGTGGCTTACTGACGAAGAAATATGAAATTTGGTGATGGGGCAGAAACATATTGAATATATTTACATCTAATTTACCATATATCAATGTGAAAAAGGTAAACATAAATAAGTTTGAGCTTCATTATTTAATTTTAATTTTTACCTATATTATATAAAATATATGTCATGGACTATAGTCTTTGATTTTTGTTTTTTAGTGGGGAAAATCCTAACATTTTATGTTGGAGTTGAAATATAAAATATAATTAATTTTTTACACCTACAATAGTCTATTATGTTTGGTTCTTAGTGATAAAAAACCTAAGACTTTGGGATGGTGAAGAAAAAACCTAAAATATTTGTCATTCATTTATAGTCTTTTAACATTGTGGCTTACTGACGAAGAAACCTAAAATTTTGTGATGGAGAAGAAACATATTGAATATATTTACATCTAATTAACCATTATTCAATGTGAAAAAGGTAAATATAAATAAGTTTGAGCTTCATTATTTAATTTTAATTTTTACCTATATTATATAAAATATATGTCATGGACTATAGTCTTTCATCTTTGTTTTTTAGTGGGGAAAAACCTAACATTTTATGTAGGAGATGAAAAATAAAATATAATTAATCTTTTACACCTAAAATTGTCTATTATGTTTGGTGCTTAGTGATGGAAAAACCTAAGACTTTGGCATGGTGAAGAAAAAACCTAAAATATTTGTCACTCATTTATAGGCTTTTAACTCTGTGGCTTACTGACGAAAAAATATGAAATTCGGTGATGGAGAAGAAACATATTGAATATTTTTACATCTAATTTACGATAATTCAATGTGAAAAAGGTAAATATAAATAAATTTGAGCTATATTATTTAATTTTAATTTTTACCTATATTATATAAAAAATATGTCATGGACTATAGTCTTTTATCTTTGTTTTTTAGTGGGGAAAAACCTATAATTTTATGTTGGAGTTGAAAAATAAAATATAATTAATTTCTTACACCTACTATAGTCTATTATGTATGGTGCTTAGTGGTAAAAAAAACCTAAGACTTTGGCATGGCGAAGAAGAAACCCAAAATATTTTTCACTCGTTTATAGTCTTTTAACTTTGTGTCTTACTGACGAAGAAACATGAAATTTTGTGATGGAGAAGAAACAAATTGAATATATTTACATCTAATTTACCATAATTCAATTTGAAAAAGGTAAAGATAAATAAGTTTGAGCTTCATTACTTAATTTTAATTTTTACCTATATTATATAAAATATATGTCATGGACTATAGTCTTTTATATTTGTTTTTTAGTGGGGAAAAACCTACAATTTTATGATGGAGTTGAAAAATAAATTATAATTAATTTTTTAAACTTACTATAGTCAATTCTGTTTGGAGCTTAGTGATGGATAAACCTAATACTTTGGTATGGTGAAGAAAAAACCTAAAATATTTGTCATTCATTTATAGTCTTTTAACTCTGTGGCTTACTGACGAAGAAATATGAAATTCGGTGATGGAGGAGAAAAATATTTAATATATTTACATCTAATTAATTTACCATATTTAATTTTAATTTTTACCTATATTATTTAAAAAAATATGTCATGGACTATAGTCTTTTATCTTTGTTTTTTAGTGTGGAAAAACCTACAATTTTATGTTGGAGTTGAAAAATAAAATATAATTAATTTTTTACACCTACTATAGTCTATTATGTATGGTTCTTAGTGATAAAATAAACCTAAGACTTTGGCATGGTGAAGAAAAAACCTAAAATATTTGTCACTCATTTATAGTCTTTTAACTATGTGGCTTACTGACGAAGAAACATGAAATTTGGTGATGGAGGAGAAACATATTTAATATTTTATATCTAATTTACGATAATTCAATGTGAAAAATGTAAAAATAAATAAGTTTGAGCTTCATTATTTAATTTTAATTGTTACCTATATTATTTAAAAAAATATGTCATGGACTATAGTCTTTTATCTTTGTTTTTTAGTGGGGAAAAACCTAAACTTTTATGTTGGAGTTGAAAAATAAAATATAATTAATTTTTTACACCTAAAATAGTCTATTATGTTTGGTTCTTAATGATAAAAAAAACCTAAGACTTTGGGATGGTGAAGAAAAAACCTAAAATTTTTGTCACTCATTTATAGTCTTTTAACTCTGTGGCTTACTGACGAAGAAACATGAAATTTGGTGATGGAGGAGAAACATATTTAATATATTTACATCTAATTTAACATAATTTAATGAGAAAAAGGTAAAAATAAATAAGTTTGAGCTTCATTATTTCATTTTAATTGTTACCTATATTATTTAAAAAAATATGTCATGGACTATAGTCTTTTATCTTTGTTTTTTAGTGGGGAAAAACCTAAACTTTTATGTTGGAGTTGAAAAATAATATATAATTAATTTTTTACACCTACAATAGTCTATTATGTTTGGTTCTTAGTGATAAAAAAAACCTAAGACTTTGGGATGGTGAAGAAAAAACCTAAAATATTTGTCATTCATTTATAGTCTTTTAACTTTGTGGCTTACTAACGAAGAAACATTAAATTTTGTGATGGAGGAGAAACATATTTAATATATTTACATCTAATTTACCATTATTCAATGTGAAAAAGGTAAAAATAAATAAGTTTGAGCTTCATTATTTGATTTTAATTTTTACCTATATTATTTAAAAAAATATGTCATGGACTAGTATCTTTTAACTATGTTTTTGGTGGGGAAAAACCTAAAATTTTATGATGGAGTTGTAAAATAAAATATAATTAATTTTTTACACCTACTATAGTCTATTATGTTTGGTGCTTAGTGATGGAAAAACCTAAGACTTTGGCATGGTGAAGAAAAAACCTAAAATATATGTCACTCATTTATAGTCTTTTAACTATGTGGCTTACTGAAGAAGAAACATGAAATTTGGTGATGGAGGAGAAACATATTTAATATTTTACATCTAATTTACCATAATTCAATGTGAAAAATGTAAAAATAAATAAGTTTGAGCTTCATTATTTTATTTTAATTTTTACCTGTATTATTTAAAAAAATATGTCATGGACTATAGTCTTTTATGTTTGTTTTTTAGTGGGGAAAAACCTAAACTTTTATGTTGGAGTTGAAAAATAATATATAATTAATTTTTTACACCTACAGTAGTCTATTATGTTTGGTTCTTAGTTATAAAAAAACCTAAGACTATGGGATGGTGAATAAAAAACCTAAAATATTTGTCATTCATTTATAGTCTTTTAACTCTGTGGCTTACTGACGAAGAAACATGAAAATTTGTGATGGAGAAGAAACATTTTGAATATTTTTACATCTAATTTACCATAACTCAATGTGAAAAAGGTAAACATAAATAAGTTTTGGCTATATTATTTAATTTTAATTTTTACCTATATTATATAAAATATATGTCATGGACTATAGTCTTTTATCTTTGTTTTTTAGTGTGGAAAAACCTACAATTTTATGTTGGAGTTGAAAAATAAAATATAATTAATTTTTTACACCTAATATAGTCTATTATGTATGGTTCTTAGTGATAAAAAAAACCTAAGACTTTGGCATGGTGAAGAAAAAACCTAAAATATTTGTCACTCATTTATACTCTTTTAACTTTGTGGCTTACTGACGAAGAAATATGAAATTTGGTGATGGGGCAGAAACATATTGAATATATTTACATCTATTTTACCATATATCAATGTGAAAAAGGTAAACATAAATAAGTTTGAGCTTCATTATTTAATTTTAATTTTTACCTATATTATATAAAATATATGTCATGGACTATAGTCTTTGATTTTTGTTTTTTTGTGGGAAAAATCCTAACATTTTATGTTGGAGTTGAAATATAAAATATAATTATTTTTTTACACCTACAATAGTCTATTATGTTTGGTTCTTAGTGATAAAAAAACCTAAGACTTTGGGATGGTGAAGAAAAAACCTAAAATATTTGTCACTCATTTATAGTCTTTTAACTTTGTGGCTTACTGACGAAGAAACCTAAAATTTTGTGATGGAGAAGAAACATATTGAATATATTTACATCTAATTTACCATTATTCAATGTGAAAAAGGTAAATATAAATAAGTTTGAGCTTCATTATTTAATTTTAATTTTTACCTATATTATATAAAATATATGTCATGGACTATAGTCTTTGATTTTTGTTTTTTTGTGGGGAAAAACCTAAAATTTTATGTAGGAGATGAAAAATAAAATATAATTAATCTTTTACACCTACTATAGTCTATTATGTTTGGTTCTTAGTGATAAAAAAACCTAAGACTTTGGCATGGTGAAGAAAAAACCTAAAATATATGTCACTCATTTATAGTCTTTTAACTTTGTGGCTTACTGACGAAGAAACCTAAAATTTTGTGATGGAGAAGAAACATATTGAATATATTTACATCTAATTTACCATTATTCAATGTGAAAAAGGTAAATATAAATAAGTTTGAGCTTCATTATTTAATTTTAATTTTTACCTATATTATATAAAATATATGTCATGGACTATAGTCTTTCATCTTTGTTTTTTAGTGGGGAAAAACCTAAAATTTTATGATGGAGTTTAAAAATAAAATATAATTAATTTTTTACACCTACTATAGTCTATTATGTTTGGTGCTTAGTGATGGAAAAACCTAAGACTTTGGCATGGTGAAGAAAAAACCTAAAATATATGTCACTCATTTATAGTCTTTTAACTCTGCTGCTTACTGACGAAGAAATAAGAAATTCGGTGATGGAGAAGAAACATATTGAATATATTTACATCTAATTTACGATAATTCAATGTGAAAAAGGTAAATATAAATAAATTTGAGCTATATTATTTAATTTTAATTTTTACCTATAATATATAAAATACATGCCATGCACTATAGTCTTTTATCTTTGTTTTTTAGTGAGGAAAAACCAACAATTTTATGATGGAGTTTAAAAATAAAATATAATTAATTTTTTACACCTACTATAGTCTATTATGTTTGGTGCTTAGTGATGGAAAAACCTAAGACTTTGGCATGGTGAAGAAAAAACCTAAAATATATGTCACTCATTTATAGTCTTTTAACTCTGCTGCTTACTGACGAAGAAATAAGAAATTCGGTGATGGAGAAGAAACATATTGAATATTTTTACATCTAATTTACGATAATTCAATGTGAAAAAGGTAAATATAAATAAATTTGAGCTATATTATTTAATTTTAATTTTTACCTATATTATATAAAATATATGTCATGGACTATAGTCTTTGATTTTTGTTTTTTTGTGGGAAAAATCCTAACATTTTATGTTGGAGTTGAAATATAAAATATAATTAATTTTTTACACCTACAATAGTCTATTATGTTTGGTTCTTAGTGATAAAAAAACCTAAGACTTTGGCATGGTGAAGAAAAAACCTAAAATATTTGTCACTCATTTATACTCTTTTAACTTTGTGGCTTACTGACGAAGAAATATGAAATTTGGTGATGGGGCAGAAACATATTGAATATTTTTACATCTAATTTACGATAATTCAATGTGAAAAAGGTAAATATAAATAAATTTGAGCTATATTATTAAATTTTAATTTTTACCTATATTATATAAAATATATGTCATGCACTATAGTCTTTTATCTTTGTTTTTTAGTGGGGAAAAACCTACAATTTTATGTTGGAGTTTAAAAATAAAATATAATTAATTTTTTACACCTACTATAGTCTATTATGTATGGTGCTTAGTGATAAAAAAACCTAAGACTTTGGCGTGATGAAAAAAAAACCTAAAATATTTGTCACTCATTTATAGTCTTTTAACTTTGTGGCTTACTGACTAAGAAACATGAAATTTGGTGATGGAGAAGAAACATATTGAATATTTTTACATCTAATTTACCATAATTCAATGTGAAAAATGTAAAAATAAATAAGTTTGAGCTTCATTATTTTATTTTAATTTTTACCTGTATTATTTAAAAAAATATGTCATGGACTATAGTCTTTTATGTTTGTTTTTTAGTGGGGAAAAACCTAAACTTTTATGTTGGAGTTGAAAAATAATATATAATTAATTTTTTACACCTACAGTAGTCTATTATGTTTGGTTCTTAGTTATAAAAAAACCTAAGACTATGGGATGGTGAATAAAAAACCTAAAATATTTGTCATTCATTTATAGTCTTTTAACTCTGTGGCTTACTGACGAAGAAACATGAAAATTTGTGATGGAGAAGAAACATTTTGAATATTTTTACATCTAATTTACCATAACTCAATGTGAAAAAGGTAAACATAAATAAGTTTTGGCTATATTATTTAATTTTAATTTTTACCTATATTATATAAAATATATGTCATGGACTATAGTCTTTTATCTTTGTTTTTTAGTGTGGAAAAACCTACAATTTTATGTTGGAGTTGAAAAATAAAATATAATTAATTTTTTACACCTAATATAGTCTATTATGTATGGTTCTTAGTGATAAAAAAAACCTAAGACTTTGGCATGGTGAAGAAAAAACCTAAAATATTTGTCACTCATTTATACTCTTTTAACTTTGTGGCTTACTGACGAAGAAATATGAAATTTGGTGATGGGGCAGAAACATATTGAATATATTTACATCTATTTTACCATATATCAATGTGAAAAAGGTAAACATAAATAAGTTTGAGCTTCATTATTTAATTTTAATTTTTACCTATATTATATAAAATATATGTCATGGACTATAGTCTTTGATTTTTGTTTTTTTGTGGGAAAAATCCTAACATTTTATGTTGGAGTTGAAATATAAAATATAATTATTTTTTTACACCTACAATAGTCTATTATGTTTGGTTCTTAGTGATAAAAAAACCTAAGACTTTGGGATGGTGAAGAAAAAACCTAAAATATTTGTCACTCATTTATAGTCTTTTAACTTTGTGGCTTACTGACGAAGAAACCTAAAATTTTGTGATGGAGAAGAAACATATTGAATATATTTACATCTAATTTACCATTATTCAATGTGAAAAAGGTAAATATAAATAAGTTTGAGCTTCATTATTTAATTTTAATTTTTACCTATATTATATAAAATATATGTCATGGACTATAGTCTTTGATTTTTGTTTTTTTGTGGGGAAAAACCTAAAATTTTATGTAGGAGATGAAAAATAAAATATAATTAATCTTTTACACCTACTATAGTCTATTATGTTTGGTTCTTAGTGATAAAAAAACCTAAGACTTTGGCATGGTGAAGAAAAAACCTAAAATATATGTCACTCATTTATAGTCTTTTAACTTTGTGGCTTACTGACGAAGAAACCTAAAATTTTGTGATGGAGAAGAAACATATTGAATATATTTACATCTAATTTACCATTATTCAATGTGAAAAAGGTAAATATAAATAAGTTTGAGCTTCATTATTTAATTTTAATTTTTACCTATATTATATAAAATATATGTCATGGACTATAGTCTTTCATCTTTGTTTTTTAGTGGGGAAAAACCTAAAATTTTATGATGGAGTTTAAAAATAAAATATAATTAATTTTTTACACCTACTATAGTCTATTATGTTTGGTGCTTAGTGATGGAAAAACCTAAGACTTTGGCATGGTGAAGAAAAAACCTAAAATATATGTCACTCATTTATAGTCTTTTAACTCTGCTGCTTACTGACGAAGAAATAAGAAATTCGGTGATGGAGAAGAAACATATTGAATATATTTACATCTAATTTACGATAATTCAATGTGAAAAAGGTAAATATAAATAAATTTGAGCTATATTATTTAATTTTAATTTTTACCTATAATATATAAAATACATGCCATGCACTATAGTCTTTTATCTTTGTTTTTTAGTGAGGAAAAACCAACAATTTTATGATGGAGTTTAAAAATAAAATATAATTAATTTTTTACACCTACTATAGTCTATTATGTTTGGTGCTTAGTGATGGAAAAACCTAAGACTTTGGCATGGTGAAGAAAAAACCTAAAATATATGTCACTCATTTATAGTCTTTTAACTCTGCTGCTTACTGACGAAGAAATAAGAAATTCGGTGATGGAGAAGAAACATATTGAATATTTTTACATCTAATTTACGATAATTCAATGTGAAAAAGGTAAATATAAATAAATTTGAGCTATATTATTTAATTTTAATTTTTACCTATATTATATAAAATATATGTCATGGACTATAGTCTTTGATTTTTGTTTTTTTGTGGGAAAAATCCTAACATTTTATGTTGGAGTTGAAATATAAAATATAATTAATTTTTTACACCTACAATAGTCTATTATGTTTGGTTCTTAGTGATAAAAAAACCTAAGACTTTGGCATGGTGAAGAAAAAACCTAAAATATTTGTCACTCATTTATACTCTTTTAACTTTGTGGCTTACTGACGAAGAAATATGAAATTTGGTGATGGGGCAGAAACATATTGAATATTTTTACATCTAATTTACGATAATTCAATGTGAAAAAGGTAAATATAAATAAATTTGAGCTATATTATTAAATTTTAATTTTTACCTATATTATATAAAATATATGTCATGCACTATAGTCTTTTATCTTTGTTTTTTAGTGGGGAAAAACCTACAATTTTATGTTGGAGTTTAAAAATAAAATATAATTAATTTTTTACACCTACTATAGTCTATTATGTATGGTGCTTAGTGATAAAAAAACCTAAGACTTTGGCGTGATGAAAAAAAAACCTAAAATATTTGTCACTCATTTATAGTCTTTTAACTTTGTGGCTTACTGACTAAGAAACATGAAATTTGGTGATGGAGAAGAAACATATTGAATATTTTTACATCTAATTTACCATAATTCAATGTGAAAAAGGTAAACATAAATAAGTTTGAGCATCATTACTTAATTTTAATTTTTACCTATATTATATAAAATATATGTCATGGACTATAGTCTTTTATCTTTGTTTTTTAGTGGGGAAAAACCTACAATTTTATGATGGAGTTGAAAAATTAAATATAATTAATTTTTTAAACTTACTATAGTCAATTATGTTTGGTGCTTAGTGATGAATAAACTTAAGACTTTGGCATGGTGAAGAAAAAACCTAATATATTTGTCATTCATTTATAGTCTTTTAACTCTGTGGCTTACTGACGAAGAAATATGAAATTTGGTGATGGAGCAGAAACATAGTGAATATATTTACATCTAATTTACCATATTTCAATGTGAAAAAGGTAAACATAAATAATTTTGAGCTTCATTATTTAATTTTAATTTTTACCTATATTATATAAAATATATGTCATGGACTATAATTTTTTATCTTTGTTTTTTAGTGGGGAAAAACCTAACATTTTATGTTGGAGTTGAAAAATAAAATATAATTAATTTTTTACACCTACAATAGTCTATTATGTTTGGTTATTAGTGATAAAAAAACCTAATACTTTGGGATGGTGAAGAAAAAACCTAAAATATTTGTCATTCATTTATAGTCTTTTAACTTTGTGGCTTACTGACGAAGAAACCTGAAATTATGTGATGGAGAAGAAACATATTGAATATATTTACATCTAATTTACCATTATTCAATGTGAAAAAGGTAAATATAAATAAGTTTGAACTTCATTATTTAATTTTAATTTTTACCTATATTATATAAAAAAATATGTCATGGATTAGAGTCTTTTAACTATGTTTTTAGTGGGGAAAAACCTAAAATTTTATGATGGAGTTGAAAAATAAAATATAATTAATTTTTTAAACTTAATATAGTCTATTATGTTTGGTGCTTAGTGATGGAAAAACCTAAGACTTTGGCATGGTGAAGAAAAAACCTAAAATATTTCACTCATTTATAGTCTTTTAACTCTGCTGCTTACTGACGAAGAAATATGAAATTCGGTGATGGAGAAGAAACATATTGAATATTTTTACATCTAATTTACGATAATTCAATGTGAAAAAGGTAAATATAAATAAATTTAAGCTATATTATTTAATTTTTATTTTTACCTGTATTATATAAAATATATGTCACGCACTATAGTCTTTTATCTTTGTTTTTTAGTGGTTAAAAACCTACAATTTTATGTTGGAGTTGAAAAATAAAATATAATTATTTTTTTACACCTACTATAGTCTATTATGTATGGTGCTTAGTGATAAAAAAAACCTATGACTTTGGCATGGCGAAGAAGAAACCCAAAATATTTCTCACTCACTTATAGTCTTTTAACTCTGTGTCTTACTGACGAAGAAACATGAAATTTGGTGATGGAGAAGAAACAAATTGAATATATTTACATCTAATTTACCATAATTCAATGTGAAAAAGGTAAACATAAATAAGTTTAAGCTTCATTACTTAATTTAAGTTTTTACCTATATTATATAAAATATATGTCATAGACTATAGTCTTTTATATTTGTTTTTTAGTGGGGAAAAACCTACAATAAAATTTAATTAATTTTTTACACCTAAAATAGTCTATTATGTTTGGTGCTTAGTGATGGAAAAACCTAAGACTTTGGCATGGTGAAGAAAAAACCTAAAATATTTGTCACTCATTTATAAGCTTTTAACTCTGTGGCTTACTAACGAAAAAATATGAAATTCGGTGATGGAGAAGAAACATATTGTATATTTTTACATCTAATTTATGATAATTCAATGTGAAAGAGGTAAATATAAATAAATTTGAGCTATATTATTTAATTTTAATTTTTACCTATATTATATGAAATATATGTCATGGACTATAGTCTTTTATCTTTGTTTTTTAGTGGGAAAAAACCTACAATTTTATGTTGGAGTTGAAAAATAAAATATAATTAATTTTTTACACCTACTATAGTCTATCATGTATGGTGCTTAGTGATAAAAAAACCTAAGACTTTGGCATGGCGAAGAAGAAACCCAATGTATTTGTCACTCATTTATAGTCTTTTAACTTTGTGTCTTACTGACGAAGAAACATGAAATTTGGTGATGGAGAAGAAACAAATTGAATATATTTACATCTAATTTACCATAGTTCAATGTGGAAAAGGTAAACATAAATAAGTTTGAGCTTCATTACTTAATTTATGTTTTTACCTATATTATATAAAATATATGTCATGGACTATAGTCTTTTATATTTGTTTTTTAGTGGGCAAAAACCTAAAGTTTTATGATGGAGTTGAAAAGTAAAATATATTTAATTTTTTGAACTTACTATAGTCAATTCTGTTTGGTGGTTAGTGATGGATAAACCTAAGACTTTGGCATGGTGAAGAAAAAACCTAAAATATGTGTCATTCATTTATAGTCTTTTAACTTTGTGGCTTACTGACGAAGAAATATGAAATTCGGTGATGGAGAAGAAACATCTTGAATATTTTTACATCTAATTTACCATAATTCAATGTGAAAAAGGTAAATATAAATAAGTTTGAGCTATATTATTTAATTTTAATTTTTACCTATATTATATAAAATATATGACATGGACTATAGTCTTTTATCTTTGTTTTTTAGTGGGGAAAAACCTACAATTTTATGTTGGAGTTTAAAAATAAAATATAATTAATTTTTTACACCTACTATAGTCTATTATGTATGGTTCTTAGTGATTAAAAAAACCTAAGACTTTGGCATGGTGAAGAAAAAACCTAAAATATTTGTCACTCATTTATAGTCATTTAACACTGTGGCTTACTGACGAAGAAATATGAAATTTGGTGATGGAGCAGAAACATATTGAATATATTTACATCTAATTTACCATATATCAATGTGAAAAAGGTAAACATAAATAAGTTTGAGCTTCATTATTTAATTTAAATTTTTACCTATATTATATAAAATATATGGCATGGACTATACTCTTTTATTTTTCTTTTTTAGTGGGGAAAAACCTAACATTTTATGTTGGAGTTGAAAAATAAAATATAATTAATTTTTTACACCTACAATAGTCTATTATGTTTGGTTCTTAGTGATAAAAAAAACCTAAAATATTTGTCATTCATTTCTAGTCTTTTAACTTTGTGGCTTACTAACGAAGAAACCTAAAATTTTGTGATGGAGAAGAAACATATTGACTATATTTACATCTAATTTACCATTATTCAATGTCAAAAAGGTAAATATAAATAAGTTTGAGCTTCATTATTTAATTTTAATTTTTACCTATATTATATAAAATATATGTCATGGACTATAGTCTTTTATCTTTGTTTTTTAGTGGGGAAAAAACTACAATTTTATGATTGAGTTGAAAAATAAAATATAATTAATTTTTTAAACTTACTATAGTCAATTATGTTTGGTTCTTAGTGATGGAAAAACCTAAGAGTTTGGCATGGTGAAGAAAAAACCTAAAATATTTGTTACTCATTTATAGTCTTTTAACTCTGCTGCTTACTGACGAAGAAATATGAAATTCGGTGATGGAGAAGAAACATATTGAATATTTTTACATCTAATTTACGATAGTTCAATGTGAAAAAGGTAAATATAAATAAATTTGAGCTATATTATTTAATTTTAATTTTTACCTATATTATATAAAATATATGTCATGCACTATAGTCTTTTATCTTTGTTTTTTAGTGGAGAAAAACCTAAAATTTTATGTTGGAGTTGAAAAATAAAATATAATTAATTTTTTACACCTACTATAGTCTATTATGTATGGTGCTTAGTGATAAAAAAACCTAAGACTTTGGCATGATGAAGAAAAAACCTAAAATATTTGTCACTCATTGATAGTCTTTTAACTCTACTGCTTACTGACGAAGAAACATGAAATTCGGTGATGGAGAAGAAACATATTGAATATTTTTACATCTAATTTATGATAATTCAATGTGAAAAAGGTAAATATAAATAAATTTGAGCTATATTATTTAATTTTAATTTTTACCTATATTATATAAAATATATGTCATGCACTATAGTCTTTTATCTTTGTTTTTTAGTGGGGAAAAACCTACAATTTTATGTTGGAGTTGAAAAATAAAATATAATTAATTTTTTACACCTACTATAGTCTATTATGTATGGTGCTTAGTGATAAAAAAACCTAAGACTTTGGCATGATGAAGAAAAAACCTAAAATATTTGTCACTCATTTATAGTCTTTTAACTCTACTGCTTACTGACGAAGAAACATGAAATTCGGTGATGGAGAAGAAACATATTGAATATTTTTACATCTAATTTACGATAATTCAATGTGAAAAAGGTAAATATAAATAAATTTGAGCTATATTATTAAATTTTAATTTTTACCTATATTATATAAAATATATGTCATGCACTATAGTCTTTTATCTTTGTTTTTTAGTGGGGAAAAACCTACAAATTTATGTTGGAGTTTAAAAATAAAATATAATTAATTTTTTACACCTACTATAGTCTATTATGTATGGTGCTTAGTGATAAAAAAACCTAAGACTTTGGCGTGATGAAGAAAAAACCTAAAATATTTGTCACTCATTTATAGTCTTTTAACTTTGTGGCTTACTGACGAAGAAACATGAAATTTGGTGATGGAGAAGAAACATATTGAATATTTTTACATCTAATTTACCATAATTCAATGTGAAAAAGGTAAACATAAATAAGTTTGAGCATCATTACTTAATTTTAATTTTTACCTATATTATATAAAATATATGTCATGGACTATAGTCTTTTATCTTTGTTTTTTAGTGGGGAAAAACCTACAATTTTATGATGGAGTTGAAAAATTAAATATAATTAATTTTTTAAACTTACTATAGTCAATTATGTTTGGTGCTTAGTGATGAATAAACTTAAGACTTTGGCATGGTGAAGAAAAAACCTAATATATTTGTCATTCATTTATAGTCTTTTAACTCTGTGGCTTACTGACGAAGAAATATGAAATTTGGTGATGGAGCAGAAACATAGTGAATATATTTACATCTAATTTACCATATTTCAATGTGAAAAAGGTAAACATAAATAATTTTGAGCTTCATTATTTAATTTTAATTTTTACCTATATTATATAAAATATATGTCATGGACTATAATCTTTTATCTTTGTTTTTTAGTGGGGAAAAACCTAACATTTTATGTTGGAGTTGAAAAATAAAATATAATTAATTTTTTACACCTACAATAGTCTATTATGTTTGGTTATTAGTGATAAAAAAACCTAATACTTTGGGATGGTGAAGAAAAAACCTAAAATATTTGTCATTCATTTATAGTCTTTTAACTTTGTGGCTTATTGACGAAGAAACCTGAAATTATGTGATGGAGAAGAAACATATTGAATATATTTACATCTAATTTACCATTATTCAATGTGAAAAAGGTAAATATAAATAAGTTTGAACTTCATTATTTAATTTTAATTTTTACCTATATTATATAAAAAAATATGTCATGGATTAGAGTCTTTTAACTATGTTTTTAGTGGGGAAAAACCTAAAATTTTATGATGGAGTTGAAAAATAAAATATAATTAATTTTTTAAACTTACTATAGTCTATTATGTTTGGTGCTTAGTGATGGAAAAACCTAAGACTTTGGCATGGTGAAGAAAAAACCTAAAATATATGTCACTCATTTATAGTCTTTTAACTCTGCTGCTTACTGACGAAGAAATATGAAATTCGGTGATGGAGAAGAAACATATTGAATATTTTTACATCTAATTTACGATAATTCAATGTGAAAAAGGTAAATATAAATAAATTTAAGCTATATTATTTAATTTTTATTTTTACCTGTATTATATAAAATATATGTCACGCACTATAGTCTTTTATCTTTGTTTTTTAGTGGTTAAAAACCTACAATTTTATGTTGGAGTTGAAAAATAAAATATAATTCTTTTTTTACACCTACTATAGTCTATTATGTATGGTGCTTAGTGATAAAAAAAACCTATGACTTTGGCATGGCGAAGAAGAAACCCAAAATATTTCTCACTCACTTATAGTCTTTTAACTCTGTGTCTTACTGACGAAGAAACATGAAATTTGGTGTTGGAGAAGAAACAAATTGAATATATTTACATCTAATTTACCATAATTTAATGTGAAAAAGGTAAACATAAATAAGTTTAAGCTTCATTACTTAATTTAAGTTTTTACCTATATTATATAAAATATATGTCATAGACTATAGTCTTTTATATTTGTTTTTTAGTGGGGAAAAACCTACAATAAAATTTAATTAATTTTTTACACCTAAAATAGTCTATTATGTTTGGTGCTTAGTGATGGAAAAACCTAAGACTTTGGCATGGTGAAGAAAAAACCTAAAATATTTGTCACTCATTTATAAGCTTTTAACTCTGTGGCTTACTAACGAAAAAATATGAAATTCGGTGATGGAGAAGAAACATATTGTATATTTTTACATCTAATTTATGATAATTCAATGTGAAAAAGGTAAATATAAATAAATTTGAGCTATATTATTTAATTTTAATTTTTACCTATATTATATGAAATATATGTCATGGACTATAGTCTTTTATCTTTGTTTTTTAGTGGGAAAAAACCTACAATTTTATGTTGGAGTTGAAAAATAAAATATAATTAATTTTTTACACCTACTATAGTCTATCATGTATGGTGCTTAGTGATAAAAAAACCTAAGACTTTGGCATGGCGAAGAAGAAACCCAATGTATTTGTCACTCATTTATAGTCTTTTAACTTTGTGTCTTACTGACGAAGAAACATGAAATTTGGTGATGGAGAAGAAACAAATTGAATATATTTACATCTAATTTACCATAGTTCAATGTGGAAAAGGTAAACATAAATAAGTTTGAGCTTCATTACTTAATTTATGTTTTTACCTATATTATATAAAATATATGTCATGGACTATAGTCTTTTATATTTGTTTTTTAGTGGGCAAAAACCTAAAGTTTTATGATGGAGTTGAAAAGTAAAATATATTTAATTTTTTGAACTTACTATAGTCAATTCTGTTTGGTGGTTAGTGATGGATAAACCTAAGACTTTGGCATGGTGAAGAAAAAACCTAAAATATTTGTCATTCATTTATAGTCTTTTAACTTTGTGGCTTACTGACGAAGAAATATGAAATTCGGTGATGGAGAAGAAACATCTTGAATATTTTTACATCTACTTTACCATAATTCAATGTGAAAAAGGTAAATATAAATAAGTTTGAGCTATATTATTTAATTTTAATTTTTACCTATATTATATAAAATATATGACATGGACTATAGTCTTTTATCTTTGTTTTTTAGTGGGGAAAAACCTACAATTTTATGTTGGAGTTTAAAAATAAAATATAATTAATTTTTTACACCTACTATAGTCTATTATGTATGGTTCTTAGTGATTAAAAAAACCTAAGACTTTGGCATGGTGAAGAAAAAACATAAAATATTTGTCACTCATTTATAGTCATTTAACACTGTGGCTTACTGACGAAGAAATATGAAATTTGGTGATGGAGCAGAAACATATTGAATATATTTACATCTAATTTACCATATATCAATGTGAAAAAGGTAAACATAAATAAGTTTGAGCTTCATTATTTAATTTAAATTTTTACCTATATTATATAAAATATATGGCATGGACTATACTCTTTTATTTTTCTTTTTTAGTGGGGAAAAACCTAACATTTTATGTTGGAGTTGAAAAATAAAATATAATTAATTTTTTACACCTACAATAGTCTATTATGTTTGGTTCTTAGTGATAAAAAAAACCTAAAATATTTGTCATTCATTTATAGTCTTTTAACTTTGTGGCTTACTAACGAAGAAACCTAAAATTTTGTGATGGAGAAGAAACATATTGACTATATTTACATCTAATTTACCATTATTCAATGTCAAAAAGGTAAATATAAATAAGTTTGAGCTTCATTATTTAATTTTAATTTTTACCTATATTATATAAAATATATGTCATGGACTATAGTCTTTTATCTTTGTTTTTTAGTGGGGAAAAACCTAAAATTTTATGTAGAAGATGAAAAATAAAATTTAATTAATTTTTTACATCTAAAATAGTCTATTATGTTTGGTGCTTAGTGATGGAAAAACCTAAGACTTTGGCATGGTGAAGAAAAAACCTAAAATATTTGTCACTCATTTATAAGCTTTTAACTCTGTGGCTTACTAACGAAAAAATATGAAATTCGGTGATGGAGAAGAAACATATTGTATATTTTTACATCTAATTTATGATAATTCAATGTGAAAAAGGTAAATATAAATAAATTTGAGCTATATTATTTAATTTTAATTTTTACCTATATTATATAAAATATATGTCATGGACTATAGTCTTTTATCTTTGTTTTTTAGTGGGGAAAAACCTACAATTTTATGTTCGAGTTGAAAAATAAAATATAATTAATTTTTTACACCTACTATAGTCTATTATGTATGGTGCTTAGTGATAAAAAAACCTAAGACTTTGGCATGGCGAAGAAGAAACCCAAAATATTTGTCACTCATTTATAGTCTTTTAACTTTGTGTCTTACTGACGAAGAAACATGAAATTTGGTGATGGAGAAGAAACAAATTGAATATATTTACATCTAATTTACCATAGTTCAATGTGGAAAAGGTAAACATAAATAAGTTTGAGCTTCATTACTTAATTTAAGTTTTTACCTATATTATATAAAATATATGTCATGGACTATAGTCTTTTATATTTGTTTTTTAGTGGGGAAAAACCTACAATTTTATGATGGAGTTGAAAAATAAAATATAATTAATTTTTTGAACTTACTATAGTCAATTCTGTTTGGTGCTTAGTGATGGAAAAACCTAAGACTTTGGCATGGTGAAGAAAAAACCTAAAATATTTGTCACTCATTTATAGGCTTTTAACTCTGTGGCTAACTGACGAAAAAATATGAAATTCGGTGATGGAGAAGAAACATATTGAATATTTTTACATCTAATTTACGATAATTCAATTTGAAAAAGGTAAATATAAATAAATTTGAGCTATATTATTTAATTTTAATTTTTACCTATATTATATAAAATATATGTCACGCACTCTAGTCTTTTATCTTTGTTTTTTAGTGGTTAAAAACCTACAATTTTATGTTGGAGTTGATAAATAAAATATAATTAATTTTTTACACCTACTATAGACTATTATGTATGGTGCTTAGTGATAAAAAAACCTATGACTTTGGCATGGCGAAGAAGAAACCCAATATATTTCTCACTCACTTATAGTCTTTTAACTCTGTGTCTTACTGACGAAGAAACATGAAATTTTGTGATGGAGAAGAAACAAATTGAATATATTTACATCTAATTTACCATAATTCAATGTGAAAAAGGTAAACATAAATAAGTTTAAGCTTCTTTACTTAATTTAAATTTTTACCTATATTATATAAAATATATGTCATGGACTATAGTCTTTTATCTTTGTTTTTTAGTGGGGAAAAACCTAAAATTTTATGTTGGAGTTGAAAAATAAAATTTAATTAATTTTTTACACCTAAAATAGTCTATTATGTTTGGTGCTTAGTGATGGAAAAACCTAAGACTTTGGCATGGTGAAGAAAAAACCTAAAATATTTGTCACTCATTTATAGGCTTTTAACTCTGTGGCTTACTAACGAAAAAATATGAAATTCGGTGATGGAGAAGAAACATATTGTATATTTTTACATCTAATTTATGATAATTCAATGTGAAAAAGGTAAATATAAATAAATTTGAGCTATATTATTTAATTTTAATTTTTACCTATATTGTATAAAATATATGTCATGGACTATAGTCTTTTATCTATGTTTTTTAGTGGGGAAAACCTACAATTTTATGATGGAGTTGAAAAATAAAATATAATTAATTTTGTAAACTTACTATAGTCAATTATGTTTGGTTCTTAGTGATGAATAAACTTAAGACTTTGGCATGGTGAAGAAAAAACCTAATATATTTGTCATTCATTTATAGTCTTTTAACTCTGTGGCTTACTGACGAAGAAATATGAAATTTGGTGATGGAGCAGAAACATAGTGAATATATTTACATCTAATTTACCATATTTCAATGTGAAAAAGGTAAATATAAATAAGTTTGAGCTATATTATTAAATTTTAATTTTAATCTATATTATATAAAATATATGTCACAGACTATAGTCTTTTATCTTTGTTTTTTAGTGGGGAAAAACCTACAATTTTATGTTGGAGTTGAAAAATAAAATATAATTATTTTTTACACCTACTATAGTCAATTATATTTGGTGCTTAGTGATGAAAAAACATAAGACTTTGGCATTGTGAAGAAAAAACCTAAAATATTTGTCATTCATTTATAGTCTTTTAACTCTGTGGCTTACTGACGAAGAAATATGAAATTTGGTGATGGAGAAGAAACATATTGAATATATTTACATCTAATTTACCATAAATCAATGTGAAAAAGGTAAATATAAATAAATTTGAGATTCATAATTTAAGTTTAATTTTTACCAATATTGTATAAAAAAATATGTCCTGGATTATAGTCTTTTAACTTTGTTTTTAATGGGGAAAAACCTAAAATTTTATGATGGAGTTGAAAAATAAAATATAATTAATTTTTTAAACTTACTATAGTCTATTATGTTTGGTGATTAATGATGGAAAAACCTAATACTTTGGCATGGTGAAGAAAAAACCTAAACTATTTGTCATTCATATATAGTCTTTTAACTTTGTGGCTTACTAACGAAGAAATATGAAATTCGGTGATGGAAAAGAAACATTTTGAATATTTTTACGTCTAATTTACCATAATTCAATGTGTAAGAGGTAAATATAAATAAGTTTGAGCTATATTATTTAATTTTAATTTTAATCTATATTATATAAAATATATGTCACAGACTATAGTCTTTTATCTTTGTTTTTTAGTGGGGAAAAACCTACAATTTTATGTTGGAGTTGAAAAATAAAATATAATTATTTTTTACACCTACTATAGTCAATTATATTTGGTGCTTAGTGATGAAAAAACATAAGACTTTGGCATTGTGAAGAAAAAACCTAAAATTTTTGTCATTCATTTATAGTCTTTTAACTCTGTGGCTTACTGACGAAGAAATATGAAATTTGGTGATGGAGAAGAAACATATTGAATATATTTACATCTAATTTACCATATTTCAATGTGAAAAAGGTAAATATAAATAAGTTTGAGCTATATTATTTAATTTTAATTTTTACCTATATTATATAAAATATATGTCATGGACTATAGTCTTTTATCTTTGTTTTTTAGTGGGGGAAAAACCTAAAATTTTATGTTGGAGTTGAAAAATAAAATATAATTAATTTTTTACACCTAAAATAGTCTATTATGTTTGGTTCATAGTGATAAAAAACCTAAGACTTTGGCATGGTGAAGAAAAAACCAAAAATATTTGTCATTTATTTATATTCTTTTAACTTTGTGGCTTACTAACGAAGAAACATGAAATTTTGTGATGGAGAAGAAACATATTGAATATATTTACATCTAATTTACCATAATTCAATGTGAAAAAGGTAAATATAAATAAGTTTGAGATTCATAATTTAAGTTTAATTTTTACCTATATTATATAAAAAAATATGTCCGGGATTATAGTCTTTTAACTTTGTTTTTAGTGGGGAAAAACCTAAAATTTTATGATGGAGTTGAAAAATAAAATATAATTAATTTTTTAAACTTACTATAGTCTATTATGTTTGGTGATTAATGATGGAAAAACCTAATACTTTGGCAGGTGAAGAAAAAACCTAAACTATTTGTCATTCATATATAGTCTTTTAACTTGGTGGCTTACTAACGAAGAAATATGAAATTCGATGATGGAAAAGAAACATTTTGAATATTTTTACGTCTAATTTACCATAATTCAATGTGAAAAAGGTAAATATAAATAAGTTTGAGCTATATTATTTAATTTTAATTTTAATCTATATTATATAAAATATATGTCACCGACTATAGTCTTTTATCTTTGTTTTTTAGTGGGGAAAAACCTACAATTTTATGTTGGAGTTGAAAAATAAAATATAATTATTTTTTACACCTACTATAGTCAATTATATTTGGTGCTTAGTGATGAAAAAACATAAGACTTTGGCATTGTGAAGAAAAAACCTAAAATATTTATCATTCATTTATAGTCTTTTAACTCTGTGGCTTACTGACGAAGAAATATGAAATTTGGTGATGGAGAAGAAACATATTGAATATATTTACATCTAATTTACCATAATTCAATGTGAAAAAGGTAAATATAAATAAGTTTGAGCTTCATTATTTAATTTTAATTTTTACCTATATTATATAAAATATATGTCATGGACTATAGTCTTTTATCTTTGTTTTTTAGTGACGGAAAAACCTAAAATTTTATGTTGGAGTTGAAAAATAAAATATAATTAATTTTTTACACCTAAAATAGTCTATTATGTTTGGTTCATAGTGATAAAAAAAACCTAAGACTTTGGCATGGTGAAGAAAAAACCAAAAATATTTGTCATTTATTTATATTGTTTTAACTTTGTGGCTTACTAACGAAGAAACATGAAATTTTGTGATGGAGAAGAAACATATTGAATATATTTACATCTAATTTACCATAACTCAATGTGAAAAAGGTAAATATAAATAAGTTTGAGATTCATAATTTAAGTTTAATTTTTACCAATATTATATAAAAAAATATGTCCTGGATTATAGTCTTTTAACTTTGTTTTTAGTGTGGAAAAACCTAAAATTTTATGATGGAGTTGAAAAATAAAATATAATTAATTTTTTAAACTTACTATAGTCTATTATGTTTGGTGATTAATGATGGAAAAACCTAATACTTTGGCATGGTGAAGAAAAAACCTAAACTATTTGTCATTCATATATAGTCTTTTAACTTTGTGGCTTACTAACGAAGAAATATGAAATTCGGTGATGGAAAAGAAACATTTTGAATATTTTTACGTCTAATTTACCATAATTCAATGTGAAAGAGGTAAATATAAATAAGTTTGAGCTATATTATTTAATTTTAATTTTAATCTATATTATATAAAATATATGTCACTGACTATAGTCTTTTATCTTTGTTTTTTAGTGGGGAAAAACCTACAATTTTATGTTGGAGTTGAAAAATAAAATATAATTATTTTTTACACCTACTATAGTCAATTATATTTGGTGCTTAGTGATGAAAAAACATAAGACTTTGGCATTGTGAAGAAAAAACCTAAAATATTTGTCATTCATTTATAGTCTTTTAACTCTATGGCTTACTGACGAAGAAATATGAAATTTGGTGATGGAGAAGAAACATATTGAATATATTTACATCTAATTTACCATAATTCAATGTGAAAAAGGTAAATATAAATAAGTTTGAGCTTCATTATTTAATTTTAATTTTTACCTATATTATATAAAATATATGTCATGGACTATAGTCTTTTATCTTTGTTTTTTAGTGGGGGAAAAACCTAAAATTTTATGTTGGAGTTGAAAAATAAAATATAATTAATTTTTTACACCTAAAATAGTCTATTATGTTTGGTTCATAGTGGTAAAAAAACCCTAAGACTTTGGCATGGTGAAGAAAAAACAAAAAATATTTGTCATTTATTTATATTCTTTTAACTTTGTGGCTTACTAACGAAGAAACATGAAATTTTGTGATGGAGAAGAAACATATTGAATATATTTACATCTAATTTACCATAACTCAATGTGAAAAAGGTAAATATAAATAAGTTTGAGATTCATAATTTAAGTTTAATTTTTACCTATATTATATAAAAAAATATGTCCTGGATTATAGTCTTTTAACTTTGTTTTTAGTGGGGAAAAACCTAAAATTTTATGATGGAGTTGAAAAATGAAATATAATTAATTTTTTAAACTTACTATAGTCTATTATGTTTGGTGATTAATGATGGAAAAACCTAATACTTTGGCATGGTGAAGAAAAAACCTAAAATATTTGTCACTCATTTATAGTCTTTTAACTTTGTGTCTTACTGACGAAGAAACATGAAATTTGGTGATGGAGAAGAAACAAATTGAATATATTTACATCTAATTTACCATAGTTCAATGTGGAAAAGGTAAACATAAATAAGTTTGAGCTTCATTACTTAATTTAAGTTTTTACCTATATTATATAAAATATATGTCATGGACTATAGTCTTTTATATTTGTTTTTTAGTGGGGAAAAACCTACAATTTTATGATGGAGTTGAAAAATAAAATATAATTAATTTTTTGAACTTACTATAGTCAATTCTGTTTGGTGCTTAGTGATGGAAAAACCTAAGACTTTGGCATGGTGAAGAAAAAACCTAAAATATTTGTCACTCATTTATAGGCTTTTAACTCTGTGGCTTACTGACGAAGAAATATGAAATTCGGTGATGGAGAAGAAACATTTTGAATATTTTTACATCTAATTTACCATAATTCAATGTGAAAAAGGTAAATATAAATAAGTTTGAGCTATATTATTTAATTTTAATTTTTACCTATATTATATAAAATATATGTCACGGACTATAGTCTTTTATCTATGTTTTTTAGTGGGGAAAACCTACAATTTTATGATGGAGTTGAAAAATAAAATATAATTAATTTTGTAAACTTACTATAGTAAATTATGTTTGGTTCTTAGTGATGAATAAACTTAAGACTTTGGCATGGTGAAGAAAAAACCTAATATATTTGTCATTCATTTATAGTCTTTTAACTCTGTGGCTTACTGACGAAGAAATATGAAATTTGGTGATGGAGCAGAAACATAGTGAATATATTTACATCTAATTTACCATATTTCAATGTGAAAAAGGTAAATATAAATAAGTTTGAGCTATATTATTTAATTTTAATTTTAATCTATATTATATAAAACATATGTCACAGACTATAGTCTTTTATCTTTGTTTTTTAGTGGGGAAAAACCTACAATTTTATGTTGGAGTTGAAAAATAAAATATAATTATTTTTTACACCTACTATAGTCAATTATATTTGGTGCTTAGTGATGAAAAAACATAAGACTTTGGCATTGTGAAGAAAAAACCTAAAATTTTTGTCATTCATTTATAGTCTTTTAACTCTGTGGCTTACTGACGAAGAAATATGAAATTTGGTGATGGAGAAGAAACATATTGAATATATTTACATCTAATTTACCATATTTCAATGTGAAAAAGGTAAATATAAATAAGTTTGAGCTATATTATTTAATTTTAATTTTTACCTATATTATATAAAATATATGTCATGGACTATAGTCTTTTATCTTTGTTTTTTAGTGGGGGAAAAACCTAAAATTTTATGTTGGAGTTGAAAAATAAAATATAATTACTTTTTTACACCTAAAATAGTCTATTATGTTTGGTTCATAGTGATAAAAAACCTAAGACTTTGGCATGGTAAAGAAAAAACCTAAAATATTTGTCATTTATTTATATTCTTTTAACTTTGTGGCTTACTAACGAAGAAACACGAAATTTTGTGATGGAGAAGAAACATATTGAATATATTTACATCTAATTTACCATAATTCAATGTGAAAAAGGTAAATATAAATAAGTTTGAGATTCATAATTTAAGTTTAATTTTTACCTATATTATATAAAAAAATATGTCCGGGATTATAGTCTTTTAACTTTGTTTTTAGTGGGGAAAAACCTAAAATTTTATGATGGAGTTGAAAAATAAAATATAATTAATTTTTTAAACTTACTATAGTCTATTATGTTTGGTGATTAATGATGGAAAAACCTAATACTTTGGCAGGTGAAGAAAAAACCTAAACTATTTGTCATTCATATATAGTCTTTTAACTTTGTGGCTTACTAACGAAGAAATATGAAATTCGATGATGGAAAAGAAACATTTTGAATATTTTTACGTCTAATTTACCATAATTCAATGTGAAAAAGGTAAATATAAATAAGTTTGAGCTATATTATTTAATTTTAATTTTAATCTATATTATATAAAATATATGTCACAGACTATAGTCTTTTATCTTTGTTTTTTAGTGGGGAAAAACCTACAATTTTATGTTGGAGTTGAAAAATAAAATATAATTATTTTTTACACCTACTATAGTCAATTATATTTGGTGCTTAGTGATGAAAAAACATAAGACTTTGGCATTGTGAAGAAAAAACCTAAAATATTTGTCATTCATTTATAGTCTTTTAACTCTGTGGCTTACTGACGAAGAAATATGAAATTTGGTGATGGAGAAGAAACATATTGAATATATTTACATCTAATTTACCATAATTCAATGTGAAAAAGGTAAATATAAATAAGTTTGAGCTTCATTATTTAATTTTAATTTTTACCTATATTATATAAAATATATGTCATGGACTATAGTCTTTTATCTTTGTTTTTTAGTGGGGGAAAAACCTAAAATTTTATGTTGGAGTTGAAAAATAAAATATAATTAATTTTTTACACCTAAAATAGTCTATTATGTTTGGTTCATAGTGATAAAAAAAACCTAAGACTTTGGCATGGTGAAGAAAAAACCAAAAATATTTGTCATTTATTTATATTCTTTTAACTTTGTGGCTAACTAACGAAGAAACATGAAATTTTTTGATGGAGAAGAAACATATTGAATATATTTACATCTAATTTACCATAACTCAATGTGAAAAAGGTAAATATAAATAAATTTGAGATTCATAATTTAAGTTTAATTTTTACCAATATTATATAAAAAAATATGTCCTGGATTATAGTCTTTTAACTTTGTTTTTAGTGGGGAAAAACCTAAAATTTTATGATGGAGTTGAAAAATAAAATATAATTAATTTTTTAAACTTACTATAGTCTATTATGTTTGGTGATTAATGATGGAAAAACCTAATACTTTGGCATGGTGAAGAAAAAACCTAAACTATTTGTCATTCATATATAGTCTTTTAACTCTGTGGCTTACTAACGAAGAAATATGAAATTCGATGATGGAAAAGAAACATTTTGAATATTTTTACGTCTAATTTACCATAATTCAATGTGAAAAAGGTAAATATAAATAAGTTTGAGCTATATTATTTAATTTTAATTTTAATCTATATTATATAAAATATATGTCACAGACTATAGTCTTTTATCTTTGTTTTTTAGTGGGGAAAAACCTACAATTTTATGTTGGAGTTGAAAAATAAAATATAATTATTTTTTACACCTACTATAGTCAATTATATTTGGTGCTTAGTGATGAAAAAACATAAGACTTTGGCATTGTGAAGAAAAAACCTAAAATATTTGTCATTCATTTATAGTCTTTTAACTCTGTGGCTTACTGACGAAGAAATATGAAATTTGGTGATGGAGAAGAAACATATTGAATATATTTACATCTAATTTACCATAATTCAATGTGAAAAAGGTAAATATAAATAAGTTTGAGCTTCATTATTTAATTTTAATTTTTACCTATATTATATAAAATATATGTCATGGACTATAGTCTTTTATCTTTGTTTTTTAGTGGGGGAAAAACCTAAAATTTTATGTTGGAGTTGAAAAATAAAATATAATTAATTTTTTACACCTAAAATAGTCTATTATGTTTGGTTCATAGTGATAAAAAAACCTAAGACTTTGGCATGGTGAAGAAAAAACCAAAAATATTTGTCATTTATTTATATTCTTTTAACTTTGTGGCTAACTAACTAAGAAACATGAAATTTTGTGATGGAGAAGAAACATATTGAATATATTTACATCTAATTTACCATAACTCAATGTGAAAAAGGTAAATATAAATAAATTTGAGATTCATAATTTAAGTTTAATTTTTACCAATATTATATAAAAAAATATGTCCTGGATTATAGTCTTTTAACTTTGTTTTTAGTGGGGAAAAACCTAAAATTTTATGATGGAGTTGAAAAATAAAATATAATTAATTTTTTAAACTTACTATAGTCTATTATGTTTGGTGATTAATAATGGAAAAACCTAATACTTTGGCATGGTGAAGAAAAAACCTAAACTATTTGTCATTCATATATAGTCTTTTAACTCTGTGGCTTACTAACGAAGAAATATGAAATTCGATGATGGAAAAGAAACATTTTGAATATTTTTACGTCTAATTTACCATAATTCAATGTGAAAAAGGTAAATATAAATAAGTTTGAGCTATATTATTTAATTTTAATTTTAATCTATATTATATAAAATATATGTCACAGACTATAGTCTTTTATCTTTGTTTTTTAGTGGGGAAAAACCTACAATTTTATGTTGGAGTTGAAAAATAAAATATAATTATTTTTTACACCTACTATAGTCAATTATATTTGGTGCTTAGTGATGAAAACACATAAGACTTTGGCATTGTGAAGAAAAAACCTAAAATATTTGTCATTCATTTATAGTCTTTTAACTCTGTGGCTTACTGACGAAGAAATATGAAATTTGGTGATGGAGAAGAAACATATTGAATATATTTACATCTAATTTACCATAATTCAATGTGAAAAAGGTAAATATAAATAAGTTTGAGCTTCATTATTTAATTTTAATTTTTACCTATATTATATAAAATATATGTCATGGACTATAGTCTTTTATCTTTGTTTTTTAGTGGGGGAAAAACCTAAAATTTTATGTTGGAGTTGAAAAATAAAATATAATTAATTTTTTACACCTAAAATAGTCTATTATGTTTGGTTCATAGTGATAAAAAACCTAAGACTTTGGCATGGTGAAGAAAAAACCTAAAATATTTGTCATTTATTTATATTCTTTTAACTCTGTGGCTTACTGACGAAAAAACATGAAATTTGGTGATGGAGAAGAAACATATTGAATATATTTACATCTAATTTACCATAATTCAATGTGAAAAAGGTAAATATAAATAAGTTTGAGATTCATAATTTAAGTTTAATTTTTACCTATATTATATAAAAAAATATGTCCTGGATTATAGTCTTTTAACTTTGTTTTTAGTGGGGAAAAACCTAAAATTTTATGATGGAGTTGAAAAATAAAATATAATTAATTTTTTAAACTTACTATAGTCTATTATGTTTGGTGATTAATGATGGAAAAACCTAATACTTTGGCATGGTGAAGAAAAAACCTAAACTATTTGTCATTCATATATAGTCTTTTAACTTTGTGGCTTACTAACGAAGAAATATGAAATTCGATGATGCAAAAGAAACATTTTGAATATTTTTACGTCTAATTTACCATAATTCAATGTGAAAAAGGTAAATATAAATAAGTTTGAGCTATATTATTTAATTTTAATTTTAATCTATATTATATAAAATATATGTCACAGACTATAGTCTTTTATCTTTGTTTTTTAGTGGGGAAAAACCTACAATTTTATGTTGGAGTTGAAAAATAAAATATAATTATTTTTTACACCTACTATAGTCAATTATATTTGGTGCTTAGTGATGAAAAAACATAAGACTTTGGCATTGTGAAGAAAAAACCTAAATTATTTGTCATTCATTTATAGTCTTTTAACTTTGTGGCTTACTGACGAAGAAATATGAAATTTGGTGATGGAGAAGAAACATATTGAATATATTTACATCTAATTTACCATAATTCAATGTGAAAAAGGCAAATATAAATAAGTTTGAGCTTCATTATTTAATTTTAATTTTTACCTATATTATATAAAATATATGTCATGGACTATAGTCTTTTATCTTTGTTTTTTAGTGGGGGAAAAACCTAAAATTTTATGTTGGAGTTGAAAAATAAAATATAATTCATTTTTTACACCTAAAATAGTCTATTATGTTTGGTTCATAGTGATAAAAAAACCTAAGACTTTGGCATGGTGAAGAAAAAACCTAAAATATTTGTCATTTATTTATATTCTTTTAACTTTGTGGCTTACTGACGAAGAAACATGAAATTTGGTGATGGAGAAGAAACATATTGAATATATTTACATCTAATTTACGATAATTCAATTTGAAAAAGGTAAATATAAATAAGTTTGAGATTCATAATTTAAGTTTAATTTTTACCTATATTATATAAAAAAATATGTCCTGGATTATAGTCTTTTAACTTTGTTATTAGTGGGGAAAAACCTAAAATTTTATGATGGAGTTGAAAAATAAAATATAATTAATTTTTTAAACTTACTATAGTCTATTATGTTTGGTGATTAATGATGGAAAAACCTAATACTTTGGCATGGTGAAGAAAAAACCTAAACTATTTGTCATTCATATATAGTCTTTTTACTCTGTGGCTTACTAACGAAGAAATATGAAATTCGATGATGGAAAAGAAACATTTTGAATATTTTTACGTCTAATTTACCATAATTCAATGTGAAAAAGGTAAATATAAATAAGTTTGAGCTATATTATTTAATTTTAATCTATATTATATAAAATATATGTCACAGACTATAGTCTTTTATCTTTGTTTTTTAGTGGGGAAAAACCTACAATTTTATGTTGGAGTTGAAAAATAAAATATAATTATTTTTTACACCTACTATAGTCAATTATATTTGGTGCTTAGTGATGAAAACATATAAGACTTTGGCATTGTGAAGAAAAAACCTAAAATATTTGTCATTCATTTATAGTCTTTTAACTCTGTGGCTTACTGACGAAGAAATATGAAATTTGGTGATGGAGAAGAAACATATTGAATATATTTACATCTAATTTACCATAATTCAATGTGAAAAAGGTAAATATAAATAAGTTTGAGCTTCATTATTTAATTTTAATTTTTACCTATATTATATAAAATATATGTCATGGACTATAGTCTTTTATCTTTGTTTTTTAGTGGGGGAAAAACCTAAAATTTTATGTTGGAGTTGAAAAATAAAATATAATTAATTTTTTACACCTAAAATAGTCTATTATGTTTGGTTCATAGTGATAAAAAAACCTAAGACTTTGGCAAGGTGAAGAAAAAACCTAAAATATTTGTCATTTATTTATATTCTTTTAACTCTGTGGCTTACTGACGAAGAAACATGAAATTTGGTGATGGAGAAGAAACATATTGATTATATTTACAGCTAATTTACCATAATTCAATGTGCAAAAGGTAAATATAAATAAGTTTGAGATTCATAATTTAAGTTTAATTTTTACCTATATTATATAAAAAAATATGTCCTGGATTATAGTCTTTTAACTTTGTTTTTAGTGGGGAAAAACCTAAAATTTTATGACGGAGTTGAAAAATAAAATATAATTAATTTTTTAAACTTACTATAGTCTATTATGTTTGGTGATTAATGATGGAAAAACCTAATACTTTGGCATGGTGAAGAAAAAACCTAAACTATTTGTCATTCATATATAGTCTTTTAACTCTGTGGCTTACTAACGAAGAAATATGAAATTCGATGATGGAAAAGAAACATTTTGAATATTTTTACGTCTAATTTACCATAATTCAATGTGAAAAAGGTAAATATAAATAAGTTTGAGCTATATTATTTAATTTTAATTTTAATCTATATTATATAAAATATATGTCACAGACTATAGTCTTTTATCTTTGTTTTTTAGTGGGGAAAAACCTACAATTTTATGTTGGAGTTGAAAAATAAAATATAATTATTTTTTACACCTACTATAGTCAATTATATTTGGTGCTTAGTGATGAAAACACATAAGACTTTGGCATTGTGAAGAAAAAACCTAAAATATTTGTCATTCATTTATAGTCTTTTAACTCTGTGGCTTACTGACGAAGAAATATGAAATTTGGTGATGGAGAAGAAACATATTGAATATATTTACATCTAATTTACCATAATTCAATGTGAAAAAGGTAAATATAAATAAGTTTGAGCTTCATTATTTAATTTTAATTTTTACCTATATTATATAAAATATATGTCATGGACTATAGTCTTTTATCTTTGTTTTTTAGTGGGGGAAAAACCTAAAATTTTATGTTGGAGTTGAAAAATAAAATATAATTAATTTTTTACACCTAAAATAGTCTATTATGTTTGGTTCATAGTGATAAAAAAACCTAAGACTTTGGCATGGTGAAGAAAAAACCTAAAATATTTGTCATTTATTTATATTCTTTTAACTCTGTGGCTTACTGACGAAGAAACATGAAATTTGGCGATGGAGAAGAAACATATTGAATATATTTACATTTAATTTACCATAATTCAATGTGAAAAAGGTAAATATAAATAAGTTTGAGATTCATAATTTAAGTTTAATTTTTACCTATATTATATAAAAAAATATGTCCTGGATTATAGTCTTTTAACTTTGTTTTTAGTGGGGAAAAACCTAAAATTTTATGATGGAGTTGAAAAATAAAATATAATTAATTTTTTAAACTTACTATAGTCTATTATGTTTGGTGATTAATGATGGAAAAACCTAATACTTTGGCATGGTGAAGAAAAAACCTAAACTATTTGTCATTCATATATAGTCTTTTAACTCTGTGGCTTACTAACGAAGAAATATGAAATTCGATGATGGAAAAGAAACATTTTGAATATTTTTACGTCTAATTTACCATAATTCAATGTGAAAAAGGTAAATATAAATAAGTTTGAGCTATATTATTTAATTTTAATTTTAATCTATATTATATAAAATATATGTCACAGACTATAGTCTTTTATCTTTGTTTTTTAGTGGGGAAAAACCTACAATTTTATGTTGGAGTTGAAAAATAAAATATAATTATTTTTTACACCTACTATAGTCAATTATATTTGGTGCTTAGTGATGAAAAAACATAAGACTTTGGCATTGTGAAGAAAAAACCTAAACTATTTGTCATTCATTTATAGTCTTTTAACTCTGTGGCTTACTGACGAAGAAATATGAAATTTGGTGATGGAGAAGAAACATATTGAATATATTTACATCTAATTTACCATAATTCAATGTGAAAAAGGTAAATATAAATAAGTTTGAGCTTCATTATTTAATTTTAATTTTTACCTATATTATATAAAATATATGTCATGGACTATAGTCTTTTATCTTTGTTTTTTAGTGGGGGAGAAACCTAAAATTTTATGTTGGAGTTGAAAAATAAAATATAATAAATTTTTTACACCTAAAATAGTCTATTATGTTTGGTTCATAGTGATAAAAAAACCTAAGACTTTGGCATGGTGAAGAAAAAACCTAAAATATTTGTCATTTATTTATATTCTTTTAACTTTGTGGCTTACTGACGAAGAAACGTGAAATTTGGTGATGGAGAAGAAACATATTGAATATATTTACATCTAATTTACCATAATTCAATATGAAAAAGGTAAATATAAATAAGTTTGAGATTCATAATTTAAGTTTAATTTTTACCTATATTATATAAAAAAATATGTCCTGGATTATAGTCTTTTAACTTTGTTTTTAGTGGGGAAAAACCTAAAATTTTATGATGGAGTTGAAAAATAAAATATAATTAATTTTTTAAACTTACTATAGTCTATTATGTTTGGTGATTAATGATGGAAAAACCTAATACTTTGGCATGGTGAAGAAAAAACCTAAACTATTTGTCATTCATTTATAGTCTTTTTACTCTGTGGCTTACTAACGAAGAAATATGAAATTCGATGATGGAAAAGAAACATTTTGAATATTTTTACGTCTAATTTACCATAATTCAATGTGAAAAAGGTAAATATAAATAAGTTTGAGCTATATTATTTAATTTTAATTTTAATCTATATCATATAAAATATATGTCACAGACTATAGTCTTTTATCTTTGTTTTTTAGTGGGGAAAAACCTACAATTTTATGTTGGAGTTGAAAAATAAAATATAATTATTTTTTACACCTACTATAGTCAATTATATTTGGTGCTTAGTGATGAAAACATATAAGACTTTGGCATTGTGAAGAAAAAACCTAAAATATTTGTCATTCATTTATAGTCTTTTAACTCTGTGGCTTACTAACGAAGAAATATGAAATTTGGTGATGGAGAAGAAACATATTGAATATATTTACATCTAATTTACCATAATTCAATGTGAAAAAGGTAAATATAAATAAGTTTGAGCTTCATTATTTAATTTTAATTTTTACCTATATTATATAAAATATATGTCATGGACTATAGTCTTTTATCTTTGTTTTTTAGTGGGGGAAAAACCTAAAATTTTATGTTGGAGTTGAAAAATAAAATATAATTAATTTTTTACACCTAAAATAGTCTATTATGTTTGGTTCATAGTGATAAAAAAACCTAAGACTTTGGCATGGTGAAGAAAAAACCTAAAATATTTGTCATTTATTTATATTCTTTTAACTCTGTGGCTTACTGACGAAGAAACATGAAATTTGGCGATGGAGAAGAAACATATTGAATATATTTACATTTAATTTACCATAATTCAATGTGAAAAAGGTAAATATAAATAAGTTTGAGATTCATAATTTAAGTTTAATTTTTACCTATATTATATAAAAAAATATGTCCTGGATTATAGTCTTTTAACTTTGTTTTTAGTGGGGAAAAACCTAAAATTTTATGATGGAGTTGAAAAATAAAATATAATTAATTTTTTAAACTTACTATAGTCTATTATGTTTGGTGATTAATGATGGAAAAACCTAATACTTTGGCATGGTGAAGAAAAAACCTAAACTATTTGTCATTCATATATAGTCTTTTAACTCTGTGGCTTACTAACGAAGAAATATGAAATTCGATGATGGAAAAGAAACATTTTGAATATTTTTACGTCTAATTTACCATAATTCAATGTGAAAAAGGTAAATATAAATAAGTTTGAGCTATATTATTTAATTTTAATTTTAATCTATATTATATAAAATATATGTCACAGACTATAGTCTTTTATCTTTGTTTTTTAGTGGGGAAAAACCTACAATTTTATGTTGGAGTTGAAAAATAAAATATAATTATTTTTTACACCTACTATAGTCAATTATATTTGGTGCTTAGTGATGAAAAAACATAAGACTTTGGCATTGTGAAGAAAAAACCTAAATTATTTGTCATTCATTTATAGTCTTTTAACTCTGTGGCTTACTGACGAAGAAATATGAAATTTGGTGATGGAGAAGAAACATATTGAATATATTTACATCTAATTTACCATAATTCAATGTGAAAAAGGTAAATATAAATAAGTTTGAGCTTCATTATTCAATTTTAATTTTTACCTATATTATATAAAATATATGTCATGGACTATAGTCTTTTATCTTTGTTTTTTAGTGGGGGAGAAACCTAAAATTTTATGTTGGAGTTGAAAAATAAAATATAATAAATTTTTTACACCTAAAATAGTCTATTATGTTTGGTTCATAGTGATAAAAAAACCTAAGACTTTGGCATGGTGAAGAAAAAACCTAAAATATTTGTCATTTATTTATATTCTTTTAACTTTGTGGCTTACTGACGAAGAAACGTGAAATTTGGTGATGGAGAAGAAACATATTGAATATATTTACATCTAATTTACCATAATTCAATATGAAAAAGGTAAATATAAATAAGTTTGAGATTCATAATTTAAGTTTAATTTTTACCTATATTATATAAAAAAATATGTCCTGGATTATAGTCTTTTAACTTTGTTTTTAGTGGGGAAAAACCTAAAATTTTATGATGGAGTTGAAAAATAAAATATAATTAATTTTTTAAACTTACTATAGTCTATTATGTTTGGTGATTAATGATGGAAAAACCTAATACTTTGGCATGGTGAAGAAAAAACCTAAACTATTTGTCATTCATTTATAGTCTTTTTACTCTGTGGCTTACTAACGAAGAAATATGAAATTCGATGATGGAAAAGAAACATTTTGAATATTTTTACGTCTAATTTACCATAATTCAATGTGAAAAAGGTAAATATAAATAAGTTTGAGCTATATTATTTAATTTTAATTTTAATCTATATCATATAAAATATATGTCACAGACTATAGTCTTTTATCTTTGTTTTTTAGTGGGGAAAAACCTACAATTTTATGTTGGAGTTGAAAAATAAAATATAATTATTTTTTACACCTACTATAGTCAATTATATTTGGTGCTTAGTGATGAAAACATATAAGACTTTGGCATTGTGAAGAAAAAACCTAAAATATTTGTCATTCATTTATAGTCTTTTAACTCTGTGGCTTACTGACGAAGAAATATGAAATTTGGTGATGGAGAAGAAACATATTGAATATATTTACATCTAATTTACCATAATTCAATGTGAAAAAGGTAAATATAAATAAGTTTGAGCTTCATTATTTAATTTTAATTTTTACCTATATTATATAAAATATATGTCATGGACTATAGTCTTTTATCTTTGTTTTTTAGTGGGGGAAAAACCTAAAATTTTATGTTGGAGTTGAAAAATAAAATATAATTAATTTTTTACACCTAAAATAGTCTATTATGTTTGGTTCATAGTGATAAAAAAAACCTAAGACTTTGGCAAGGTGAAGAAAAAACCTAAAATATTTGTCATTTATTTATATTCTTTTAACTCTGTGGCTTACTGACGAAGAAACATGAAATTTGGTGATGGAGAAGAAACATATTGAATATATTTACATCTAATTTACCATAATTCAATGTGCAAAAGGTAAATATAAATAAGTTTGAGATTCATAATTTAAGTTTAATTTTTACCTATATTATATAAAAAAATATGTCCTGGATTATAGTCTTTAAACTTTGTTTTTAGTGGGGAAAAACCTAAAATTTTATGATGGAGTTGAAAAATAAAATATAATTAATTTTTTAAACCTACTATAGTCTATTATGTTTGGTGACTAATGATGGAAAAACCTAATACTTTGGCATGGTGAAGAAAAAACCTAAACTATTTGTCATTCATATATAGTCTTTTAACTCTGTGGCTTACTAACGAAGAAATATGAAATTCGATGATGGAAAAGAAACATTTTGAATATTTTTACGTCTAATTTACCTTAATTCAATGTGAAAAAGGTAAATATAAATAAGTTTGAGCTATATTATTTAATTTTAATTTTAATCTATATTATATAAAATATATGTCACAGACTATAGTCTTTTATCTTTGTTTTTTAGTGGGGGAAAAACCTAAAATTTTATGTTGGAGTTGAAAAATAAAATATAATTAATTTTTTACACCTAAAATAGTCTATTATGTTTGGTTCATAGTGATAAAAAAACCTAAGACTTTGGCATGGTGAAGAAAAAACCTAAAATATTTGTCATTTATTTATATTCTTTTAACTCTGTGGCTTACTGACGAAGAAACATGAAATTTGGTGATGGAGAAGAAACATATTGAATATATTTACATCTAATTTACCATAATTCAATGTGAAAAAGGTAAATATAAATAAGTTTGAGATTCATAATTTAAGTTTAATTTTTACCTATATTATATAAAAAAATATGTCCTGGATTATAGTCTTTTAACTTTGTTTTTAGTGGGGAAAAACCTAAAATTTTATGATGGAGTTGAAAAATAAAATATAATTAATTTTTTAAACTTACTATAGTCTATTATGTTTGGTGATTAATGATGGAAAAACCTAATACTTTGGCATGGTGAAGAAAAAACCTAAACTATTTGTCATTCATATATAGTCTTTTAACTCTGTGGCTTACTAACGAAGAAATATGAAATTCGATGATGGAAAAGAAACATTTTGAATATTTTTACGTCTAATTTACCATAATTCAATGTGAAAAAGGTAAATATAAATAAGTTTGAGCTATATTATTTAATTTTAATTTTAATCTATATTATATAAAGTATATGTCACAGACTATAGTCTTTTATCTTTGTTTTTTAGTGGGGAAAAACCTACAATTTTATGTTGGAGTTGAAAAATAAAATATAATTATTTTTTACACCTACTATAGTCAATTATATTTGGTGCTTAGTGATGAAAAAACATAAGACTTTGGCATTGTGAAGAAAAAACCTAAATTATTTGTCATTCATTTATAGTCTTTTAACTCTGTGGCTTACTGACGAAGAAATATGAAATTTGGTGATGGAGAAGAAACATATTGAATATATTTACATCTAATTTACCATAATTCAATGTGAAAAAGGTAAATATAAATAAGTTTGAGCTTCATTATTTAATTTTAATTTTTACCTATATTATATAAAATATATGTCATGGACTATAGTCTTTTATCTTTGTTTTTTAGTGGGGGAAAAACCTAAAATTTTATGTTGGAGTTGAAAAATAAAATATAATTATTTTTTTACACCTAAAATAGTCTATTATGTTTGGTTCATAGTGATAAAAAAACCTAAGACTTTGGCATGGTGAAGAAAAAACCAAAAATATTTGTCATTTATTTATATTCTTTTAACTCTGTGGCTTACTGACGAAGAAACATGAAATTTGGTGATGGAGAAGAAACATATTGAATATATTTACATCTAATTTACCATAATTCAATGTGCAAAAGGTAAATATAAATAAGTTTGAGATTCATAATTTAAGTTTAATTTTTACCTATATTATATAAAAAAATATGTCCTGGATTATAGTCTTTTAACTTTGTTTTTAGTGGGGAAAAACCTAAAATTTTATGATGGAGTTGAAAAATAAAATAAAATTAATTTTTTAAACTTACTATAGTCTATTATGTTTGGTGATTAATGATGGAAAAACCTAATACTTTGGCATGGTGAAGAAAAAACCTAAACTATTTGTCATTCATATATAGTCTTTTTACTCTGTGGCTTACTAACGAAGAAATATGAAATTCGATGATGGAAAAGAAACATTTTGAATATATTTACATCTAATTTACCATATTTCAATGTGAAAAAGGTAAACATAAATAGGTTTGAGCTTCATTACTTAATTTAAATTTTTACCTATATTATATAAAATATATGTCATGGACTATAGTCTTTTATCTTTGTTTTTTAGTGAGGAAAAACCTACAATTTTATGTTGGAGTTGAAAAATAAAATATAATTATTTTTTACACCTACTATAGTCAATTATATTTGGTGCTTAGTGATGAAAAAACATAAGACTTTGGCATTGTGAAGAAAAAACCTAAATTATTTATTATTCATTTATAGTCTTTTAACTTTGTGGCTTACTGACGAAGAAATATGAAATTTGGTGATGGAGAAGAAACATATTGAATATATTTACATCTAATTTACCATAATTCAATGTGAAAAAGGTAAATATAAATAAGTTTGAGCTTCATTATTTAATTTTAATTTTTACCTATATTATATAAAATATATGTCATGGACTATAGTCTTTTATCTTTGTTTTTTAGTGGGGGAAAAACCTAAAATTTTATGTTGGAGTTGAAAAATAAAATATAATTCATTTTTTACACCTAAAATAGTCTATTATGTTTGGTTCATAGTGATAAAAAAACCTAAGACTTTGGCATGGTGAAGAAAAAACCAAAAATATTTGTCATTTATTTATATTCTTTTAACTCTGTGGCTTACTGACGAAGAAACATGAAATTTGGTGATGGAGAAGAAACATATTGAATATATTTACATCTAATTTACCATAATTCAATGGGCAAAAGGTAAATATAAATAAGTTTGAGATTCATAATTTAAGTTTAATTTTTACCTATATTATATAAAAAAATATGTCCTGGATTATAGTCTTTTAACTTTGCTTTTAGTGGGGAAAAACATAAAATTTTATGATGGAGTTGAAAAATAAAATATAATTAATTTTTTAAACTTACTATAGTCTATTATGTTTGGTGATTAATGATGGAAAAACCTAATACTTTGGCATGGTGAAGAAAAAACCTAAACTATTTGTCATTCATATATAGTCTTTTTACTCTGTGGCTTACTAACGAAGAAATATGAAATTCGATGATGGAAAAGAAACAAAGTGAATATTTTTACGTCTAATTTACCATATTTCAATGTGAAAAAGGTAAACATAAATAGGTTTGAGCTATATTACTTAATTTAAATTTTTAGCTATATCATATAAAATATATGTCACAGACTATAGTCTTTTATCTTTGTTTTTTAGTGGGGAAAAACCTACAATTTTATGTTGGAGTTGAAAAATAAAATATAATTATTTTTTACACCTACTATAGTCAATTATATTTGGTGCTTAGTGATGAAAAAACATAAGACTTTGGCATTGTGAAGAAAAAACCTAAAATATTTGTCATTCATTTATAGTCTTTTAACTTTGTGGCTTACTGACGAAGAAATATGAAATTTGGTGATGGAGAAGAAACATATTGAATATATTTACATCTAATTTACCATAATTCAATGTGAAAAAGGTAAATATAAATAAGTTTGAGCTTCATTATTTAATTTTAATTTTTACCTATATTATATAAAATATATGTCATGGACTATAGTCTTTTATCTTTGTTTTTTAGTGGGGGAAAAACCTAAAATTTTATGTTGGAGTTGAAAAATAAAATATAATTAATTTTTTACACCTAAAATAGTCTATTATGTTTGGTTCATAGTGATAAAAAAACCTAAGAATTTGGCATGGTGAAGAAAAAACCTAAAATATTTGTCATTTATTTATATTCTTTTAACTCTGTGGCTTACTGACGAAGAAACATGAAATTTGGTGATGGAGAAGAAACATATTGAATATATTTACATCTAATTTACCATAATTCAATGTGCAAAAGGTAAATATAAATAAGTTTGAGATTCATAATTTAAGTTTAATTTTTACCTATATTATATAAAAAAATATGTCCTGGATTATAGTCTTTTAACTTTGTTTTTAGTGGGGAAAAACCTAAAATTTTATGATGGAGTTGAAAAATAAAATATAATTAATTTTTTAAACTTACTATAGTCTATTATGTTTGGTGATTAATGATGGAAAAACCTAATACTTTGGCATGGTGAAGAAAAAACCTAAACTATTTGTCATTCATATATAGTCTTTTAACTCTGTGGCTTACTAACGAAGAAATATGAAATTCGATGATGGAAAAGAAACATTTTGAATATTTTTACGTCTAATTTACCATAATTCAATGTGAAAAAGGTAAATATAAATAAGTTTGAGCTATATTATTTAATTTTAATTTTAATCTATATTATATAAAATATATGTCACAGACTATACTCTTTTATCTTTGTTTTTTAGTGGGGAAAAACCTACAATTTTATGTTGGAGTTGAAAAATAAAATATAATTATTTTTTACACCTACTATAGTCAATTATATTTGGTGCTTAGTGATGAAAACACATAAGACTTTGGCATTGTGAAGAAAAAACCTAAAATATTTGTCATTCATTTATAGTCTTTTAACTCTGTGGCTTACTGACGAAGAAATATGAAATTTGGTGATGGAGAAGAAACATATTGAATATATTTACATCTAATTTACCATAATTCAATGTGAAAAAGGTAAATATAATTAAGTTTGAGCTTCATTATTTAATTTTAATTTTTACCTATATTATATAAAATATATGTCATGGACTATAGTCTTTTATCTTTGTTTTTTAGTGGGGGAAAAACCTAAAATTTTATGTTGGAGTTGAAAAATAAAATATAATTAATTTTTTACACCTAAAATAGTCTATTATGTTTGGTTCATAGTGATAAAAAAACCTAAGACTTTGGCATGGTGAAGAAAAAATCTAAAATATTTGTCATTTATTTATATTCTTTTAACTCTGTGGCTTACTGACGAAGAAACATGAAATTTGGTGATGGAGAAGAAACATATTGAATATATTTACATCTAATTTACCATAATTCAATGTGAAAAAGGTAAATATAAATAAGTTTGAGATTCATAATTTAAGTTTAATTTTTACCTATATTATATAAAAAAATATGTCCTGGATTATAGTCTTTTAACTTTGTTTTTAGTGGGGAAAAACCTAAAATTTTATGATGGAGTTGAAAAATAAAATATAATTAATTTTTTAAACTTACTATAGTCTATTATGTTTGGTGATTAATGATGGAAAAACCTAATACTTTGGCATGGTGAAGAAAAAACCTAAACTATTTGTCATTCATATATAGTCTTTTAACTCTGTGGCTTACTAACGAAGAAATATGAAATTCGATGATGGAAAAGAAACATTTTGAATATTTTTACGTCTAATTTACCATAATTCAATGTGAAAAAGGTAAATATAAATAAGTTTGAGCTATATTATTTAATTTTAATTTTAATCTATATTATATAAAATATATGTCACAGACTATACTCTTTTATCTTTGTTTTTTAGTGGGGAAAAACCTACAATTTTATGTTGGAGTTGAAAAATAAAATATAATTATTTTTTACACCTACTATAGTCAATTATATTTGGTGCTTAGTGATTAAAACACATAAGACTTTGGCATTGTGAAGAAAAAACCTAAAATATTTGTCATTCATTTATAGTCTTTTAACTCTGTGGCTTACTGACGAAGAAATATGAAATTTGGTGATGGAGAAGAAACATATTGAATATATTTACATCTAATTTACCATAATTCAATGTGAAAAAGGTAAATATAATTAAGTTTGAGCTTCATTATTTAATTTTAATTTTTACCTATATTATATAAAATATATGTCATGGACTATAGTCTTTTATCTTTGTTTTTTAGTGGGGGAAAAACCTAAAATTTTATGTTGGAGTTGAAAAATAAAATATAATTAATTTTTTACACCTAAAATAGTCTATTATGTTTGGTTCATAGTGATAAAAAAACCTAAGACTTTGGCATGGTGAAGAAAAAATCTAAAATATTTGTCATTTATTTATATTCTTTTAACTCTGTGGCTTACTGACGAAGAAACATGAAATTTGGTGATGGAGAAGAAACATATTGAATATATTTACATCTAATTTACCATAATTCAATGTGAAAAAGGTAAATATAAATAGGTTTGAGATTCATAATTTAAGTTTAATTTTTACCTATATTATATAAAAAAATATGTCCTGGATTATAGTCTTTTAACTTTGTTTTTAGTGGGGAAAAACCTAAAATTTTATGATGGAGTTGAAAAATAAAATATAATTAATTTTTTAAACTTACTATAGTCTATTATGTTTGGTGATTAATGATGGAAAAACCTAATACTTTGGCATGGTGAAGAAAAAACCTAAACTATTTGTCATTCATATATAGTCTTTTAACTCTGTGGCTTACTAACGAAGAAATATGAAATTCGATGATGGAAAAGAAACATTTTGAATATTTTTACGTCTAATTTACCATAATTCAATGTGAAAAAGGTAAATATAAATAAGTTTGAGCTATATTATTTAATTTTAATTTTAATCTATATTATATAAAGTATATGTCACAGACTATAGTCTTTTATCTTTGTTTTTTAGTGGGGAAAATCCTACAATTTTATGTTGGAGTTGAAAAATAAAATATAATTATTTTTTACACCTACTATAGTCAATTATATTTGGTGCTTAGTGATGAAAAAACATAAGACTTTGGCATTGTGAAGAAAAAACCTAAATTATTTGTCATTCATTTATAGTCTTTTAACTCTGTGGCTTACTGACGAAAAAATATGAAATTTGGTGATGGAGAAGAAACATATTGAATATATTTACATCTAATTTACCATAATTCAATGTGAAAAAGGTAAATATAAATAAGTTTGAGCTTCATTATTTAATTTTAATTTTTACCTATATTATATAAAATATATGTCATGGACTATAGTCTTTTATCTTTGTTTTTTAGTGGGGGAAAAACCTAAAATTTTATGTTGGAGTTGAAAAATAAAATATAATTAATTTTTTACACCTAAAATAGTCTATTATGTTTGGTTCATAGTGATAAAAAAACCTAAGACTTTGGCATGGTGAAGAAAAAATCTAAAATATTTGTCATTTATTTATATTCTTTTAACTCTGTGGCTTACTGACGAAGAAACATGAAATTTGGTGATGGAGAAGAAACATATTGAATATATTTACATCTAATTTACCATAATTCAATGTGAAAAAGGTAAATATAAATAAGTTTGAGATTCATAATTTAAGTTTAATTTTTACCTATATTATATAAAAAAATATGTCCTGGATTATAGTCTTTTAACTTTGTTTTTAGTGGGGAAAAACCTAAAATTTTATGATGGAGTTGAAAAATAAAATATAATTAATTTTTTAAACTTACTATAGTCTATTATGTTTGGTGATTAATGATGGAAAAACCTAATACTTTGGCATGGTGAAGAAAAAACCTAAACTATTTGTCATTCATATATAGTCTTTTAACTCTGTGGCTTACTAACGAAGAAATATGAAATTCGATGATGGAAAAGAAACATTTTGAATATTTTTACGTCTAATTTACCATAATTCAATGTGAAAAAGGTAAATATAAATAAGTTTGAGCTATATTATTTAATTTTAATTTTAATCTATATTATATAAAATATATGTCACAGACTATACTCTTTTATCTTTGTTTTTTAGTGGGGAAAAACCTACAATTTTATGTTGGAGTTGAAAAATAAAATATAATTATTTTTTACACCTACTATAGTCAATTATATTTGGTGCTTAGTGATTAAAACACATAAGACTTTGGCATTGTGAAGAAAAAACCTAAAATATTTGTCATTCATTTATAGTCTTTTAACTCTGTGGCTTACTGACGAAGAAATATGAAATTTGGTGATGGAGAAGAAACATATTGAATATATTTACATCTAATTTACCATAATTCAATGTGAAAAAGGTAAATATAATTAAGTTTGAGCTTCATTATTTAATTTTAATTTTTACCTATATTATATAAAATATATGTCATGGACTATAGTCTTTTATCTTTGTTTTTTAGTGGGGGAAAAACCTAAAATTTTATGTTGGAGTTGAAAAATAAAATATAATTAATTTTTTACACCTAAAATAGTCTATTATGTTTGGTTCATAGTGATAAAAAAACCTAAGACTTTGGCATGGTGAAGAAAAAATCTAAAATATTTGTCATTTATTTATATTCTTTTAACTCTGTGGCTTACTGACGAAGAAACATGAAATTTGGTGATGGAGAAGAAACATATTGAATATATTTACATCTAATTTACCATAATTCAATGTGAAAAAGGTAAATATAAATAGGTTTGAGATTCATAATTTAAGTTTAATTTTTACCTATATTATATAAAAAAATATGTCCTGGATTATAGTCTTTTAACTTTGTTTTTAGTGGGGAAAAACCTAAAATTTTATGATGGAGTTGAAAAATAAAATATAATTAATTTTTTAAACTTACTATAGTCTATTATGTTTGGTGATTAATGATGGAAAAACCTAATACTTTGGCATGGTGAAGAAAAAACCTAAACTATTTGTCATTCATATATAGTCTTTTAACTCTGTGGCTTACTAACGAAGAAATATGAAATTCGATGATGGAAAAGAAACATTTTGAATATTTTTACGTCTAATTTACCATAATTCAATGTGAAAAAGGTAAATATAAATAAGTTTGAGCTATATTATTTAATTTTAATTTTAATCTATATTATATAAAGTATATGTCACAGACTATAGTCTTTTATCTTTGTTTTTTAGTGGGGAAAAACCTACAATTTTATGTTGGAGTTGAAAAATAAAATATAATTATTTTTTACACCTACTATAGTCAATTATATTTGGTGCTTAGTGATGAAAAAACATAAGACTTTGGCATTGTGAAGAAAAAACCTAAATTATTTGTCATTCATTTATAGTCTTTTAACTCTGTGGCTTACTGACGAAAAAATATGAAATTTGGTGATGGAGAAGAAACATATTGAATATATTTACATCTAATTTACCATAATTCAATGTGAAAAAGGTAAATATAAATAAGTTTGAGCTTCATTATTTAATTTTAATTTTTACCTATATTATATAAAATATATGTCATGGACTATAGTCTTTTATCTTTGTTTTTTAGTGGGGGAAAAACCTAAAATTTTATGTTGGAGTTGAAAAATAAAATATAATTAATTTTTTACACCTAAAATAGTCTATTATGTTTGGTTCATAGTGATAAAAAAACCTAAGACTTTGGCATGGTGAAGAAAAAACCTAAAATATTTGTCATTTATTTATATTCTTTTAACTCTGTGGCTTACTAACGAAGAAACATGAAATTTTGTGATGGAGAAGAAACATATTTAATATATTTACATCTAATTTACCATAATTCAATGTGAAAAAGGTAAATATAAATAAGTTTGAGATTCATAATTTAAGTTTAATTTTTACCTATATTATATAAAAAAATATGTCCTGGATTATAGTCTTTTAACTTTGTTTTTAGTGGGGAAAAACCTAAAATTTTATGATGGAGTTGAAAAATAAAATATAATTAATTTTTTAAACTTACTATAGTCTATTATGTTTGGTGATTAATGATGGAAAAACCTAATACTTTGGCATGGTGAAGAAAAAACCTACACTATTTGTCATTCATATATAGTCTTTTTACTCTGTGGCTTACTAACGAAGAAATATGAAATTCGATGATGGAAAAGAAACAAAGTGAATATATTTACATCTAATTTACCATATTTCAATGTGAAAAAGGTAAACATAAATAGGTTTGAGCTTCATTACTTAATTTAAATTTTTACCTATATTATATAAAATATATGTCATGGACTATAGTCTTTTATCTTTGTTTTTTAGTGAGGAAAAACCTACAATTTTATGTTGGAGTTGAAAAATAAAATATAATTATTTTTTACACCTACTATAGTCAATTATATTTGGTGCTTAGTGATGAAAAAACATAAGACTTTGGCATTGTGAAGAAAAAACCTAAATTATTTGTCATTCATTTATAGTCTTTTAACTTTGTGGCTTACTGACGAAGAAATATGAAATTTGGTGATGGAGAAGAAACATATTGAATATATTTACATCTAATTTACCATAATTCAATGTGAAAAAGGTAAATATAAATAAGTTTGAGCTTCATTATTTAATTTTAATTTTTACCTATATTATATAAAATATATGTCATGGACTATAGTCTTTTATCTTTGTTTTTTAGTGGGGGAAAAACCTAAAATTTTATGTTGGAGTTGAAAAATAAAATATCATTCATTTTTTACACCTAAAATAGTCTATTATGTTTGGTTCATAGTGATAAAAAAACCTAAGACTTTGGCATGGTGAAGAAAAAACCTAAAATATTTGTCATTTATTTATATTCTTTTAACTTTGTGGCTTACTGACGAAGAAACATGAAATTTGGTGATGGAGAAGAAACATATTGAATATATTTACATCTAATTTACCATAATTCAATATGAAAAAGGTAAATATAAATAAGTTTGAGATTCATAATTTAAGTTTAATTTTTACCTATATTATATAAAAAAATATGTCCTGGATTATAGTCTTTTAACTTTGCTTTTAGTGGGGAAAAACCTAAAATTTTATGATGGAGTTGAAAAATAAAATATAATTAATTTTTTAAACTTACTATAGTCTATTATGTTTGGTTATTAATGATGGAAAAACCTAATACTTTGGCATGGTGAAGAAAAAACCTAAACTATATGTCATGGACTATAGTCTTTTATCTTTGTTTTTTAGTGAGGAAAAACCTACAATTTTATGTTGGAGTTGAAAAATAAAATATAATTATTTTTTACACCTACTATAGTCAATTATATTTGGTGCTTAGTGATGAAAAAATATAAGACTTTGGCATTGTGAAGAAAAAACCTAAAATATTTGTCATTCACTTATAGTCTTTTAACTCTGTGGCTTACTGACGAAGAAATATGAAATTTGGTGATGGAGAAGAAACATATTGAATATATTTACATCTAATTTACCATAATTCAATGTGAAAAAGGTAAATATAAATAAGTTTGAGCTATATTATTTAATTTTAATTTTTACCTATATTATATAAAATATATGTCATGGACTATAGTCTTTTATCTTTGTTTTTTAGTGGGGAAAAACCTAAAATTTTATGTTGGAGTTGAAAAATAAAATATAATTAATTTTTAACACCTAAAATAGTCTATTACATTTGGTTCTTAGTGATAAAAAAACCTATGACTTTGGCATGGTGAAAAAAAACCTAAAATATTTGTCATTTATTTATAGTCTTTTAACTCTGTGGCTTACTAACGAAGAAACATGAAATTTTGTGATGGAGAAGAAACATATTGTATATTTTTACATCTAATTTATGATAATTCAATGTGAAAAAGGTAAATATAAATAAATTTGAGCTATATTATTTAATTTTAATTTTTACCTATATTATATAAAATATATGTCATGGACTATAGTCTTTTATCTTTGTTTTTTAGTGGGGAAAAACCTACAATTTTATGTTGGAGTTGAAAAATAAAATATAATTAATTTTTTACACCTACTATAGTCTATTATGTATGGTGCTTAGTGATAAAAAAACCTAAGACTTTGGCATGGAGAAGAAGAAACCCAAAATATTTGTCACTCATTTATAGTCTTTTAAGTTTGTGTCTTACTGACGAAGAAACATGAAATTTGGTGATGGAGAAGAAACAAAGTGAATATATTTACATCTAATTTACCATATTTCAATTTGAAAAAGGTAAACATAAATAGGTTTGAGCTTCATTACTTAATTTAAATTTTTACCTATATTATATAAAATATATGTCATGGACTATAGTCTTTTATCTTTGTTTTTTAGTGAGGAAAAACCTACAATTTTATGTTGGAGTTGAAAAATAAAATATAATTATTTTTTAATCCTACTATAGTCTATTATGTATGGTGCTTAATGATAAAAAAACCTAAGACTTTGGCATGGTGAAGAAAAAACCTAAAATCTTTGTCACTCATTTATAGTCTTTTAACTCTGTGGCTTACTGACGAAGAAATATGAAATTTGGTGATGGACAAGAAACATATTGAATATATTTACATCTAATTTACCATAATTCAATGTGAAAAAGGTAAATATAAATAATTTTGAGCTTCATAATTTAAGTTTAATTTTTACCTATATTATATAAAAAAATATGTCCTGGATTATAGTCTTTTAACTTTGTTTTTAGTGGGGAAAAACCTAAAATTTTATGATGGAGTTGAAAAATAAAATATAATTAATTTTTTAAACTTACTATAGTCTATTATGTTTGGTGATTAATGATGGAAAAACCTAATACTTTGGCATGGTGAAGAAAAAACCTAAACTATTTGCCATTCATATATAGTCTTTTAACTCTGTGGCTTACTAACGAAGAAATATGAAATTCGATGATGGAAAAGAAACATTTTGAATATTTTTACGTCTAATTTACCATAATTCAATGTGAAAAAGGTAAATATAAATAAGTTTGAGCTATATTATTTAATTTTAATTTTAATCTATATTATATAAAATATATGTCACAGACTATACTCTTTTATCTTTGTTTTTTAGTGGGGAAAAACCTACAATTTTATGTTGGAGTTGAAAAATAAAATATAATTATTTTTTACTCCTACTATAGTCTATTATTTATGGTGCTTAGTGATGAAAAAATATAAGACTTTGGCATTGTGAAGAAAAAACCTAAAATATTTGTCATTCATTTATAGTCTTTTAACTCTGTGGCTTACTGACGAAGAAATATGAAATTCGGTGATGGAAAAGAAACATTTTGAATATTTTTACGTCTAATTTACCATAATTCAATGTGAAAAAGGTAAATATAAATAAGTTTGAGCTATATTATTTAATTTTAATTTTAACCTATATTATATAAAATATATGTCACAGACTATAGTCTTTTATCTTTGTTTTTTATTGAGGAAAAACCTACAATTTTATGTTGGAGTTGAAAAATAAAATATAATTATTTTTTACTCCTACTATAGTCTATTATGTATGGTGCTTAGTGATGAAAAAATATAAGACTTTGGCATTGTGAAGAAAAAACCTAAAATATTTGTCATTCATTTATAGTCTTTTAACTCTGTGGCTTACTAACGAAGAAATATGAAATTTGGTGATGGAGAAGAAACATATTGAATATATTTACATCTAATTTACCATAATTCAATGTGAAAAAGGTAAATATAAATAATTTTGAGCTTCATTATTTAATTTTAATTTTTACCTATATTATATAAAATATATGTCACAGACTATAGTCTTTTATCTTTGTTTTTTAGTGGGGAAAAACCTACAATTTTATGTTGGAGTTGAAAAATAAAATATAATTATTTTTTACACCTACTATAGTCAATTATATTTGGTTCTTAGTGATGAAAAAATATAAGACTTTGGCATTGTGAAGAAAAAACCTAAAATATTTGTAATTCATTTATAGTCTTTTAACTCTGTGGCTTACTGACGAAGAAATATGAAATTTGGTGATGGAGAAGAAACATATTGAATATATTTACATCTAATTTACCATATTTCAATGTGGAAAAGGTAAATATAAATAATTTTGAGCTTCATTATTTAATTTTAATTTTTACCTATATTATATAAAATATATGTCATGGACTATAGTCTTTTATCTTTGTTTTTTAGTGGGGAAAAACCTAAATTTTTATGTTGGAGTTGAAAAATAAAATATAATTAATTTTTAACACCTAAAATAGTCTATTACATTTGGTTCTTAGTGATAAAAAAACCTATGACTTTGGCATGGTGAAAAAAAACCTAAAATATTTGTCATTTATTTATAGTCTTTTAACTCTGTGGCTTACTAACGAAGAAACATGAAATTTTGTGATGGAGAAGAAACATATTGTATATTTTTACATCTAATTTATGATAATTCAATGTGAAAAAGGTAAATATAAATAAATTTGAGCTATATTATTTAATTTTAATTTTTACCTATATTATATAAAATATATGTCATGGACTATAGTCTTTTATCTTTGTTTTTTAGTGGGGAAAAACCTACAATTTTATGTTGGAGTTGAAAAATAAAATATAATTAATTTTTTACACCTACTATAGTCTATTATGTATGGTGCTTAGTGATAAAAAAACCTAAGACTTTGGCATGGCGAAGAAGAAACCCAAAATATTTGTCACTCATTTATAGTCTTTTAAGTTTGTGTCTTACTGACGAAGAAACATGAAATTTGGTGATGGAGAAGAAACAAAGTGAATATATTTACATCTAATTTACCATATTTCAATGTGAAAAAGGTAAACATAAATAGGTTTGAGCTTCATTACTTAATTTTAATTTTTACCTATATTATATAAAATATATGTCATGGACTATAGTCTTTTATCTTTGTTTTTTAGTGAGGAAAAACCTACAATTTTATGTTGGAGTTGAAAAATAAAATATAATTATTTTTTACTCCTACTATAGTCTATTATGTATGGTGCTTAATGATAGAAAAACCTAAGACTTTGGCATGGTGAAGAAAAAACCTAAAATCTTTGTCATTCATTTATAGTCTTTTAACTCTGTGGCTTGCTGACGAAGAAATATGAAATTTGGTGATGGAGAAGAAAAATATTGAATATATTTACATCTAATTTACCATAATTAAATGTGAAAAAGGTAAATATAAATAATTTTGAGCTTCATTATTTAATTAATTTTTACCTATATTATATAAAATATATGTCATGGACTATAGTCTTTTATCTTTGTTTTTTAGTGGGGAAAAACCTAAAATTTTATGTTGGAGTTGAAAAATAAAATATAATTAATTTTTTACACCTAAAATAGTCTATTACATTTGGTTCTTAGTGATGAAAAAACCTAATACTTTGGCATGGTGAAAAAAAAACCTAAAATATTTGTCACTCATTTATAGTCTTTTAACTATTTGGCTTACTGACGAAGAAATATGAAATTTGGTAATGGAGGAGAAACATATTGAATATATTTACATCTAACTTACCATAATTCAATGTGAAAAAAGGTAAATATAAATAAGTTTGAGCTTCATTATTTAATTTTAATTTTTACCTATATTATATAAAATATATGTCATGGACTATAGTCTTTTATCTTTGTTTTTTAGTGGGGAAAAGCCTAAAATTTTATGTTGGAGTTGAAAAATAAAATATAATTAATTTTTTACACCTAAAATAGTCTATTATGTTTGGTTTTTAGTGATAAAAAAAACCTAAGACTTTGGCTTGGTGAAGAAAAAACCTAAAATATTTGTCATTTATTTATAGTCTTTTAACTTTGTGGCTTGCTAACGAAGAAACATGAAATTTTGTGATGGAGAAGAAACATATTGAATATATTTACATCTAATTTACCATAATTCAATGTGAAAAAGGTAAATATAAATAAGTTTGAGATTCATAATTTAAGGTTAATTTTTACCTATATTATATAAAAAAAATATGTCATGAACTATAATCTTTTAACTTTATTTTTAATGGGGAAAAACCTACAATTTTATGATGGAGTTGAAAAATAAAATATAATTAATTTTTTAAACTTACTATAGTCAATTATGTTTGGTGGTTAGTGATGGAAAAACCTAACACTTTGGCATGGTAAAGAAAAAACCTAAACTATTTGTCATTCATTTATAGTCTTTTAACTTTCTGGCTTACTAACGAAGAAATATGAAATTCGGTGATGGAGAAGAAACATTTTGAATATTTTTACATCTAATTTACGATAATTCAATGTGAAAAAGGTAAATATAAATAAATTTGAGCTATATTATTTAATTTTAATTTTTACCTATATTATATAAAATATATGTCACAGACAATAGTCTTTTATCTTTGTTTTTTAGTGGGGAAAAACCTACAATTTTATGTTGGAGTTGAAAAATAACATATAATTATTTTTTACACCTACTATAGTCTATTATGTATGGTGCTTAGTGATAAAAAAAACCTAAGACTTTGGCATGGTGAAGAAAAAACCTAAAATATTTGTCACTCATTTATAGTCTTTTAACTTTGTGGCTTACTTACGAAGAAACATGAAATTTGGTGATGGAGAAGAAACATATTGAATATTTTTACATCTAATTTACCATAATTCAATGTGAAAAAGGTAAACATAAATAAGTTTGAGCTTCATTACTTAATTTTAATTTTTACCTATGTTATATAAAATATATGTCATGGACTATAGTCTTTTATCTTTGTTTTTTAGTGGGGAAAAACCTAAAATTTTATGTTGGAGTTGAAAAATAAAATTTAATTAATTTTTTTCACCTAAAATAGTCTCTTTTGTTTGGTGCTTAGTGATGGAAAAACCTAAGACTTTGGCATGGTGAAGAAAAAACCTATAATATTTGTCACTCATTTATAGGCTTTTAACTCTGTGGCTTACTAACGAAAAAATATGAAATTCGGTGATGGAGAAGAAACATTTTAAATATTTTTACATCTAATTTACGATAATTCAATGTGAAAAAGGTAAATATAAATAAATTTGAGCTATATTATTTAATTTTAATTTTTACCTATATTATATAAAATATATGTCACGGACTATAGTCTCTTATCTTTGTTTTTTAGTGAGGAAAAACCTACAATTTTATGTTGGAGTTGAAAAATAAAATATAATTATTTTTTACTCCTACTATAGCCTATTATGTATGGTGCTTAATGATAAAAAAAAACCTAAGACTTTGGCATGGTGAAGAAAAAACCTAAAATCTTTGTCACTCATTTATAGTCTTTTAACTCTGTGGCTTACTGACGAAGAAATATGAAATTTGGTGATGGAGAAGAAACATATTGAATATATTTACATCTAATTTACCATAATTCAATGTGAAAAAGGTAAATATAAATAATTTTGAGCTTCATTATTTAATTAATTTTTACCTATATTATATAAAATATATGTCATGGACTATAGTCTTTTATCTTTGTTTTTTAGTGGGGAAAAACCTAAAATTTTATGTTGGAGTTGAAAAATAAAATATAATTCATTTTTTACACCTAAAATAGTCTATTACATTTGGTTCTTAGTGATAAAAAAACCTAATACTTTGGCATGGTGAAAAAAAAACCTAAAATATTTTTCACTCATTTATAGTCTTTTAACTCTTTGGCTTACTGACGAAGAAATATGAAATTTGGTAATGGAGAAGAAACATATTGAATATATTTACATCTAATTTACCATAATTCAATGTGAAAAAAGGTAAATATAAATAACTTTGAGCTTCATTATTTACTTTTAATTTTGACCTATATTATATAAAATATATGTCATGGACTATAGTCTTTTATCTTTGTTTTTTAGTGGGGAAAAGCCTAAAATTTTATGTTGGAGTTGAAAAATAAAATATAATTAATTTTTTACACCTAAAATAGTCTATTATGTTTGGTTCTTAGTGATAAAAAAAACCTAAGACTTTGGCTTGGTGAAGAAAAACCCTAAAATATTTGTCATTTATTTATAGTCTTTTGACTTTGTGGCTTGCTAACGAAGAAACATGAAATTTTGTGATGGAGAAGAAACATATTGAATATATTTACATCTAATTTACCATAATTCAATGTGAAAATGGTAAATATAAATAAGTTTGAGATTCATAATTTAAGGTTAATTTTTACCTATATTATATAAAAAAAATATGTCATGAACTATAGTCTTTTAACTTTATTTTTAATGGGGAAAAACCTACAATTTTATGATGGAGTTGAAAAATAAAATATAATTAATTTTTTAAACTTACTATAGTCAAAAATGTTTGGTGGTTAGTGATGGAAAAACCTAATACTTTGGCATGGTAAAGAAAAAACCTAAACTATTTGTCATTCATTATAGTCTTTTAACTTTTTGGCTTACTAACGAAGAAATATGAAATTCGGTGATGGAGAAGAAACATTTTGAATATTTTTACATCTAATTTACGATAATTCAATGTGAAAAAGGTAAATATAAATAAATTTGAGCTATATTATTTAATTTTAATTTTTACCTATATTATATAAAATATATGTCACGGACTATAGTCTTTTATCTTTGTTTTTTAGTGGGGAAAAACCTACAATTTTATGTTGGAGTTGAAAAATAACATATAATTATTTTTTACACCTACTATAGTCTATTATGTATGGTTCTTAGTGATAAAAAAACCTAAGACTTTGGCATGGTGAAGAAAAAACCTAAAATATTTGTCACTCATTTATAGTCTTTTAACTTTGTGGCTTACTTACGAAGAAACATGAAATTTGGTGATGGAGAAGAAACATATTGAATATTTTTACATCTAATTTACCATAATTCAATGTGAAAAAGGTAAACATAAATAAGTTTGAGCTTCATTACTTAATTTTAATTTTTACCTATATTATATAAAATATATGTCATGGACTATAGTCTTTTATCTTTGTTTTTTAGTGGGGAAAAACCTAAAATTTTATGTTGGAGTTGAAAAATAAAATTTAATTAATTTTTTTCACCTAAAATAGTCTATTATGTTTGGTGCTTAGTGATGGAAAAACCTAAGACTTTGGCATGGTGAAGAAAAAACCTATAATATTTGTCACTCATTTATAGGCTTTTAACTCTGTGGCTTACTAACGAAAAAATATGAAATTCGGTGATGGAGAAGAAACATTTTAAATATTTTTACATCTAATTTACGATAATTCAATGTGAAAAAGGTAAATATAAATAAATTTGAGCTATATTATTTAATTTTAATTTTTACCTATATTATATAAAATATATGTCACGGACTATAGTCTTTTATCTTTGTTTTTTAGTGAGGAAAAACCTACAATTTTATGTTGGAGTTGAAAAATAAAATATAATTATTTTTTACTCCTACTATAGCCTATTATGTATGGTGCTTAATGATAAAAAAACCTAAGACTTTGGCATGGTGAAGAAAAAACCTAAAATCTTTGTCACTCATTTATAGTCTTTTAACTCTGTGGCTTACTGACGAAGAAATATGAAATTTGGTGATGGAGAAGAAACATATTGAATATATTTACATCTAATTTACCATAATTCAATGTGAAAAAGGTAAATATAAATAATTTTGAGCTTCATTATTTAATTAATTTTTACCTATATTATATAAAATATATGTCATGGACTATAGTCTTTTATCTTTGTTTTTTAGTGGGGAAAAACCTAAAATTTTATGTTGGAGTTGAAAAATAAAATATAATTCATTTTTTACACCTAAAATAGTCTATTACATTTGGTTCTTAGTGATAAAAAAACCTAATACTTTGGCATGGTGAAAAAAAAACCTAAAATATTTTTCACTCATTTATAGTCTTTTAACTCTTTGGCTTACTGACGAAGAAATATGAAATTTGGTAATGGAGAAGAAACATATTGAATATATTTACATCTAATTTACCATAATTCAATGTGAAAAAAGGTAAATATAAATAACTTTGAGCTTCATTATTTACTTTTAATTTTTACCTATATTATATAAAATATATGTCATGGACTATAGTCTTTTATCTTTGTTTTTTAGTGGGGAAAAGCCTAAAATTTTATGTTGGAGTTGAAAAATAAAATATAATTAATTTTTTACACCTAAAATAGTCTATTATGTTTGGTTCTTAGTGATAAAAAAAACCTAAGACTTTGGCTTGGTGAAGAAAAACCCTAAAATATTTGTCATTTATTTATAGTCTTTTGACTTTGTGGCTTGCTAACGAAGAAACATGAAATTTTGTGATGGAGAAGAAACATATTGAATATATTTACATCTAATTTACCATAATTCAATGTGAAAAAGGTAAATATAAATAAGTTTGAGATTCATAATTTAAGGTTAATTTTTACCTATATTATATAAAAAAAATATGTCATGAACTATAGTCTTTTAACTTTATTTTTAATGGGGAAAAACCTACAATTTTATGATGGAGTTGAAAAATAAAATATAATTAATTTTTTAAACTTACTATAGTCAAAAATGTTTGGTGGTTAGTGATGGAAAAACCTAATACTTTGGCATGGTAAAGAAAAAACCTAAACTATTTGTCATTCATTTATAGTCTTTTAACTTTCTGGCTTACTAACGAAGAAATATGAAATTCGGTGATGGAGAAGAAACATTTTGAATATTTTTACATCTAATTTACGATAATTCAATGTGAAAAAGGTAAATATAAATAAATTTGAGCTATATTATTTAATTTTAATTTTTACCTATATTATATAAAATATATGTCACGGACAATAGTCTTTTATCTTTGTTTTTTAGTGGGGAAAAACCTACAATTTTATGTTGGAGTTGAAAAATAACATATAATTATTTTTTACACCTACTATAGTCTATTATGTATGGTGCTTAGTGATAAAAAAAACCTAAGACTTTGGCATGGTGAAGAAAAAACCTAAAATATTTGTCACTCATTTATAGTCTTTTAACTTTGTGGCTTACTTACGAAGAAACATGAAATTTGGTGATGGAGAAGAAACATATTGAATATTTTTACATCTAATTTACCATAATTCAATGTGAAAAAGGTAAACATAAATAAGTTTGAGCTTCATTACTTAATTTTAATTTTTACCTATGTTATATAAAATATATGTCATGGACTATAGTCTTTTATCTTTGTTTTTTAGTGGGGAAAAACCTAAAATTTTATGTTGGAGTTGAAAAATAAAATTTAATTAATTTTTTTCACCTAAAATAGTCTCTTTTGTTTGGTGCTTAGTGATGGAAAAACCTAAGACTTTGGCATGGTGAAGAAAAAACCTATAATATTTGTCACTCATTTATAGGCTTTTAACTCTGTGGCTTACTAACGAAAAAATATGAAATTCGGTGATGGAGAAGAAACATTTTAAATATTTTTACATCTAATTTACGATAATTCAATGTGAAAAAGGTAAATATAAATAAATTTGAGCTATATTATTTAATTTTAATTTTTACCTATATTATATAAAATATATGTCACGGACTATAGTCTTTTATCTTTGTTTTTTAGTGAGGAAAAACCTACAATTTTATGTTGGAGTTGAAAAATAAAATATAATTATTTTTTACTCCTACTATAGCCTATTATGTATGGTGCTTAATGATAAAAAAACCTAAGACTTTGGCATGGTGAAGAAAAAACCTAAAATCTTTGTCACTCATTTATAGTCTTTTAACTCTGTGGCTTACTGACGAAGAAATATGAAATTTGGTGATGGAGAAGAAACATATTGAATATATTTACATCTAATTTACCATAATTCAATGTGAAAAAGGTAAATATAAATAATTTTGAGCTTCATTATTTAATTAATTTTTACCTATATTATATAAAATATATGTCATGGACTATAGTCTTTTATCTTTGTTTTTTAGTGGGGAAAAACCTAAAATTTTATGTTGGAGTTGAAAAATAAAATATAATTCATTTTTTACACCTAAAATAGTCTATTACATTTGGTTCTTAGTGATAAAAAAACCTAATACTTTGGCATGGTGAAAAAAAAACCTAAAATATTTTTCACTCATTTATAGTCTTTTAACTCTTTGGCTTACTGACGAAGAAATATGAAATTTGGTAATGGAGAAGAAACATATTGAATATATTTACATCTAATTTACCATAATTCAATGTGAAAAAAGGTAAATATAAATAACTTTGAGCTTCATTATTTACTTTTAATTTTTACCTATATTATATAAAATATATGTCATGGACTATAGTCTTTTATCTTTGTTTTTTAGTGGGGAAAAGCCTAAAATTTTATGTTGGAGTTGAAAAATAAAATATAATTAATTTTTTACACCTAAAATAGTCTATTATGTTTGGTTCTTAGTGATAAAAAAAACCTAAGACTTTGGCTTGGTGAAGAAAAACCCTAAAATATTTGTCATTTATTTATAGTCTTTTGACTTTGTGGCTTGCTAACGAAGAAACATGAAATTTTGTGATGGAGAAGAAACATATTGAATATATTTACATCTAATTTACCATAATTCAATGTGAAAAAGGTAAATATAAATAAGTTTGAGATTCATAATTTAAGGTTAATTTTTACCTATATTATATAAAAAAAATATGTCATGAACTATAGTCTTTTAACTTTATTTTTAATGGGGAAAAACCTACAATTTTATGATGGAGTTGAAAAATAAAATATAATTAATTTTTTAAACTTACTATAGTCAAAAATGTTTGGTGGTTAGTGATGGAAAAACCTAATACTTTGGCATGGTAAAGAAAAAACCTAAACTATTTGTCATTCATTATAGTCTTTTAACTTTTTGGCTTACTAACGAAGAAATATGAAATTCGGTGATGGAGAAGAAACATTTTGAATATTTTTACATCTAATTTACGATAATTCAATGTGAAAAAGGTAAATATAAATAAATTTGAGCTATATTATTTAATTTTAATTTTTACCTATATTATATAAAATATATGTCACGGACTATAGTCTTTTATCTTTGTTTTTTAGTGGGGAAAAACCTACAATTTTATGTTGGAGTTGAAAAATAACATATAATTATTTTTTACACCTACTATAGTCTATTATGTATGGTTCTTAGTGATAAAAAAACCTAAGACTTTGGCATGGTGAAGAAAAAACCTAAAATATTTGTCACTCATTTATAGTCTTTTAACTTTGTGGCTTACTTACGAAGAAACATGAAATTTGGTGATGGAGAAGAAACATATTGAATATTTTTACATCTAATTTACCATAATTCAATGTGAAAAAGGTAAACATAAATAAGTTTGAGCTTCATTACTTAATTTTAATTTTTACCTATATTATATAAAATATATGTCATGGACTATAGTCTTTTATCTTTGTTTTTTAGTGGGGAAAAACCTAAAATTTTATGTTGGAGTTGAAAAATAAAATTTAATTAATTTTTTTCACCTAAAATAGTCTATTATGTTTGGTGCTTAGTGATGGAAAAACCTAAGACTTTGGCATGGTGAAGAAAAAACCTATAATATTTGTCACTCATTTATAGGCTTTTAACTCTGTGGCTTACTAACGAAGAAATATGAAATTCGGTGATGGAGAAGAAACATTTTAAATATTTTTACATCTAATTTACGATAATTCAATGTGAAAAAGGTAAATATAAATAAATTTGAGCTATATTATTTAATTTTAATTTTTACCTATATTATATAAAATATATGTCACGGACTATAGTCTTTTATCTTTGTTTTTTAGTGAGCAAAAACCTACAATTTTATGTTGGAGTTGAAAAATAAAATATAATTATTTTTTACTCCTACTATAGCCTATTATGTATGGTGCTTAATGATAAAAAAAACCTAAGACTTTGGCATGGTGAAGAAAAAACCTAAAATCTTTGTCACTCATTTATAGTCTTTTAACTCTGTGGCTTACTGACGAAGAAATATGAAATTTGGTGATGGAGAAGAAACATATTGAATATATTTACATCTAATTTACCATAATTCAATGTGAAAAAGGTAAATATAAATAATTTTGAGCTTCATTATTTAATTAATTTTTACCTATATTATATAAAATATATGTCATGGACTATAGTCTTTTATCTTTGTTTTTTAGTGGGGAAAAACCTAAAATTTTATGTTGGAGTTGAAAAATAAAATATAATTCATTTTTTACACCTAAAATAGTCTATTACATTTGGTTCTTAGTGATAAAAAAACCTAATACTTTGGCATGGTGAAAAAAAACCTAAAATATTTGTCACTCATTTATAGTCTTTTAACTCTTTGGCTTACTGACGAAGAAATATGAAATTTGGTAATGGAGAAGAAACATATTGAATATATTTACATCTAATTTACCATAATTCAATGTGAAAAAAGGTAAATATAAATAACTTTGAGCTTCATTATTTACTTTTAATTTTTACCTATATTATATAAAATATATGTCATGGACTATAGTCTTTTATCTTTGTTTTTTAGTGGGGAAAAGCCTAAAATTTTATGTTGGAGTTGAAAAATAAAATATAATTAATTTTTTACACCTAAAATAGTCTATTATGTTTGGTTCTTAGTGATAAAAAAAACCTAAGACTTTGGCTTGGTGAAGAAAAACCCTAAAATATTTGTCATTTATTTATAGTCTTTTGACTTTGTGGCTTGCTAACGAAGAAACATGAAATTTTGTGATGGAGAAGAAACATATTGAATATATTTACATCTAATTTACCATAATTCAATGTGAAAAAGGTAAATATAAATAAGTTTGAGATTCATAATTTAAGGTTAATTTTTACCTATATTATATAAAAAAAATATGTCATGAACTATAGTCTTTTAACTTTATTTTTAATGGGGAAAAACCTACAATTTTATGATGGAGTTGAAAAATAAAATATAATTAATTTTTTAAACTTACTATAGTCAAAAATGTTTGGTGGTTAGTGATGGAAAAACCTAATACTTTGGCATGGTAAAGAAAAAACCTAAACTATTTGTCATTCATTATAGTCTTTTAACTTTTTGGCTTACTAACGAAGAAATATGAAATTCGGTGATGGAGAAGAAACATTTTGAATATTTTTACATCTAATTTACGATAATTCAATGTGAAAAAGGTAAATATAAATAAATTTGAGCTATATTATTTAATTTTAATTTTTACCTATATTATATAAAATATATGTCACGGACTATAGTCTTTTATCTTTGTTTTTTAGTGGGGAAAAACCTACAATTTTATGTTGGAGTTGAAAAATAACATATAATTATTTTTTACACCTACTATAGTCTATTATGTATGGTTCTTAGTGATAAAAAAACCTAAGACTTTGGCATGGTGAAGAAAAAACCTAAAATATTTGTCACTCATTTATAGTCTTTTAACTTTGTGGCTTACTTACGAAGAAACATGAAATTTGGTGATGGAGAAGAAACATATTGAATATTTTTACATCTAATTTACCATAATTCAATGTGAAAAAGGTAAACATAAATAAGTTTGAGCTTCATTACTTAATTTTAATTTTTACCTATATTATATAAAATATATGTCATGGACTATAGTCTTTTATCTTTGTTTTTTAGTGGGGAAAAACCTAAAATTTTATGTTGGAGTTGAAAAATAAAATTTAATTAATTTTTTTCACCTAAAATAGTCTATTATGTTTGGTGCTTAGTGATGGAAAAACCTAAGACTTTGGCATGGTGAAGAAAAAACCTATAATATTTGTCACTCATTTATAGGCTTTTAACTCTGTGGCTTACTAACGAAAAAATATGAAATTCGGTGATGGAGAAGAAACATTTTAAATATTTTTACATCTAATTTACGATAATTCAATGTGAAAAAGGTAAATATAAATAAATTTGAGCTATATTATTTAATTTTAATTTTTACCTATATTATATAAAATATATGTCACGGACTATAGTCTTTTATCTTTGTTTTTTAGTGAGGAAAAACCTACAATTTTATGTTGGAGTTGAAAAATAAAATATAATTATTTTTTACTCCTACTATAGCCTATTATGTATGGTGCTTAATGATAAAAAAACCTAAGACTTTGGCATGGTGAAGAAAAAACCTAAAATCTTTGTCACTCATTTATAGTCTTTTAACTCTGTGGCTTACTGACGAAGAAATATGAAATTTGGTGATGGAGAAGAAACATATTGAATATATTTACATCTAATTTACCATAATTCAATGTGAAAAAGGTAAATATAAATAATTTTGAGCTTCATTATTTAATTAATTTTTACCTATATTATATAAAATATATGTCATGGACTATAGTCTTTTATCTTTGTTTTTTAGTGGGGAAAAACCTAAAATTTTATGTTGGAGTTGAAAAATAAAATATAATTCATTTTTTACACCTAAAATAGTCTATTACATTTGGTTCTTAGTGATAAAAAAACCTAATACTTTGGAATGGTGAAAAAAAAACCTAAAATATTTGTCACTCATTTATAGTCTTTTAACTCTTTGGCTTACTGACGAAGAAATATGAAATTTGGTAATGGAGAAGAAACATATTGAATATATTTACATCTAATTTACCATAATTCAATGTGAAAAAAGGTAAATATAAATAACTTTGAGCTTCATTATTTACTTTTAATTTTTACCTATATTATATAAAATATATGTCATGGACTATAGTCTTTTATCTTTGTTTTTTAGTGGGGAAAAGCCTAAAATTTTATGTTGGAGTTGAAAAATAAAATATAATTAATTTTTTACACCTAAAATAGTCTATTATGTTTGGTTCTTAGTGATAAAAAAAACCTAAGACTTTGGCTTGGTGAAGAAAAACCCTAAAATATTTGTCATTTATTTATAGTCTTTTGACTTTGTGGCTTGCTAACGAAGAAACATGAAATTTTGTGATGGAGAAGAAACATATTGAATATATTTACATCTAATTTACCATAATTCAATGTGAAAAAGGTAAATATAAATAAGTTTGAGATTCATAATTTAAGGTTAATTTTTACCTATATTATATAAAAAAAATATGTCATGAACTATAGTCTTTTAACTTTATTTTTAATGGGGAAAAACCTACAATTTTATGATGGAGTTGAAAAATAAAATATAATTAATTTTTTAAACTTACTATAGTCAAAAATGTTTGGTGGTTAGTGATGGAAAAACCTAATACTTTGGCATGGTAAAGAAAAAACCTAAACTATTTGTCATTCATTATAGTCTTTTAACTTTTTGGCTTACTAACGAAGAAATATGAAATTCGGTGATGGAGAAGAAACATTTTGAATATTTTTACATCTAATTTACGATAATTCAATGTGAAAAAGGTAAATATAAATAAATTTGAGCTATATTATTTAATTTTAATTTTTACCTATATTATATAAAATATATGTCACGGACTATAGTCTTTTATCTTTGTTTTTTAGTGGGGAAAAACCTACAATTTTATGTTGGAGTTGAAAAATAACATATAATTATTTTTTACACCTACTATAGTCTATTATGTATGGTTCTTAGTGATAAAAAAACCTAAGACTTTGGCATGGTGAAGAAAAAACCTAAAATATTTGTCACTCATTTATAGTCTTTTAACTTTGTGGCTTACTTACGAAGAAACATGAAATTTGGTGATGGAGAAGAAACATATTGAATATTTTTACATCTAATTTACCATAATTCAATGTGAAAAAGGTAAACATAAATAAGTTTGAGCTTCATTACTTAATTTTAATTTTTACCTATATTATATAAAATATATGTCATGGACTATAGTCTTTTATCTTTGTTTTTTAGTGGGGAAAAACCTAAAATTTTATGTTGGAGTTGAAAAATAAAATTTAATTAATTTTTTTCACCTAAAATAGTCTATTATGTTTGGTGCTTAGTGATGGAAAAACCTAAGACTTTGGCATGGTGAAGAAAAAACCTATAATATTTGTCACTCATTTATAGGCTTTTAACTCTGTGGCTTACTAACGAAAAAATATGAAATTCGGTGATGGAGAAGAAACATTTTAAATATTTTTACATCTAATTTACGATAATTCAATGTGAAAAAGGTAAATATAAATAAATTTGAGCTATATTATTTAATTTTAATTTTTACCTATATTATATAAAATATATGTCACGGACTATAGTCTTTTATCTTTGTTTTTTAGTGAGGAAAAACCTACAATTTTATGTTGGAGTTGAAAAATAAAATATAATTATTTTTTACTCCTACTATAGCCTATTATGTATGGTGCTTAATGATAAAAAAACCTAAGACTTTGGCATGGTGAAGAAAAAACCTAAAATCTTTGTCACTCATTTATAGTCTTTTAACTCTGTGGCTTACTGACGAAGAAATATGAAATTTGGTGATGGAGAAGAAACATATTGAATATATTTACATCTAATTTACCATAATTCAATGTGAAAAAGGTAAATATAAATAATTTTGAGCTTCATTATTTAATTAATTTTTACCTATATTATATAAAATATATGTCATGGACTATAGTCTTTTATCTTTGTTTTTTAGTGGGGAAAAACCTAAAATTTTATGTTGGAGTTGAAAAATAAAATATAATTCATTTTTTACACCTAAAATAGTCTATTACATTTGGTTCTTAGTGATAAAAAAACCTAATACTTTGGCATGGTGAAAAAAAAACCTAAAATATTTGTCACTCATTTATAGTCTTTTAACTCTTTGGCTTACTGACGAAGAAATATGAAATTTGGTAATGGAGAAGAAACATATTGAATATATTTACATCTAATTTACCATAATTCAATGTGAAAAAAGGTAAATATAAATAACTTTGAGCTTCATTATTTACTTTTAATTTTTACCTATATTATATAAAATATATGTCATGGACTATAGTCTTTTATCTTTGTTTTTTAGTGGGGAAAAGCCTAAAATTTTATGTTGGAGTTGAAAAATAAAATATAATTAATTTTTTACACCTAAAATAGTCTATTATGTTTGGTTCTTAGTGATAAAAAAAACCTAAGACTTTGGCTTGGTGAAGAAAAACCCTAAAATATTTGTCATTTATTTATAGTCTTTTGACTTTGTGGCTTGCTAACGAAGAAACATGAAATTTTGTGATGGAGAAGAAACATATTGAATATATTTACATCTAATTTACCATAATTCAATGTGAAAAAGGTAAATATAAATAAGTTTGAGATTCATAATTTAAGGTTAATTTTTACCTATATTATATAAAAAAAATATGTCATGAACTATAGTCTTTTAACTTTATTTTTAATGGGGAAAAACCTACAATTTTATGATGGAGTTGAAAAATAAAATATAATTAATTTTTTAAACTTACTATAGTCAAAAATGTTTGGTGGTTAGTGATGGAAAAACCTAATACTTTGGCATGGTAAAGAAAAAACCTAAACTATTTGTCATTCATTATAGTCTTTTAACTTTTTGGCTTACTAACGAAGAAATATGAAATTCGGTGATGGAGAAGAAACATTTTGAATATTTTTACATCTAATTTACGATAATTCAATGTGAAAAAGGTAAATATAAATAAATTTGAGCTATATTATTTAATTTTAATTTTTACCTATATTATATAAAATATATGTCACGGACTATAGTCTTTTATCTTTGTTTTTTAGTGGGGAAAAACCTACAATTTTATGTTGGAGTTGAAAAATAACATATAATTATTTTTTACACCTACTATAGTCTATTATGTATGGTTCTTAGTGATAAAAAAACCTAAGACTTTGGCATGGTGAAGAAAAAACCTAAAATATTTGTCACTCATTTATAGTCTTTTAACTTTGTGGCTTACTTACGAAGAAACATGAAATTTGGTGATGGAGAAGAAACATATTGAATATTTTTACATCTAATTTACCATAATTCAATGTGAAAAAGGTAAACATAAATAAGTTTGAGCTTCATTACTTAATTTTAATTTTTACCTATATTATATAAAATATATGTCATGGACTATAGTCTTTTATCTTTGTTTTTTAGTGGGGAAAAACCTAAAATTTTATGTTGGAGTTGAAAAATAAAATTTAATTAATTTTTTTCACCTAAAATAGTCTATTATGTTTGGTGCTTAGTGATGGAAAAACCTAAGACTTTGGCATGGTGAAGAAAAAACCTATAATATTTGTCACTCATTTATAGGCTTTTAACTCTGTGGCTTACTAACGAAGAAATATGAAATTCGGTGATGGAGAAGAAACATTTTAAATATTTTTACATCTAATTTACGATAATTCAATGTGAAAAAGGTAAATATAAATAAATTTGAGCTATATTATTTAATTTTAATTTTTACCTATATTATATAAAATATATGTCACGGACTATAGTCTTTTATCTTTGTTTTTTAGTGAGCAAAAACCTACAATTTTATGTTGGAGTTGAAAAATAAAATATAATTATTTTTTACTCCTACTATAGCCTATTATGTATGGTGCTTAATGATAAAAAAAACCTAAGACTTTGGCATGGTGAAGAAAAAACCTAAAATCTTTGTCACTCATTTATAGTCTTTTAACTCTGTGGCTTACTGACGAAGAAATATGAAATTTGGTGATGGAGAAGAAACATATTGAATATATTTACATCTAATTTACCATAATTCAATGTGAAAAAGGTAAATATAAATAATTTTGAGCTTCATTATTTAATTAATTTTTACCTATATTATATAAAATATATGTCATGGACTATAGTCTTTTATCTTTTGTTTTTTAGTGGGGAAAAACCTAAAATTTTATGTTGGAGTTGAAAAATAAAATATAATTCATTTTGTACACCTAAAATAGTCTATTACATTTGGTTCTTAGTGATAAAAAAACCTAATACTTTGGCATGGTGAAAAAAAACCTAAAATATTTGTCACTCATTTATAGTCTTTTAACTCTTTGGCTTACTGACGAAGAAATATGAAATTTGGTAATGGAGAAGAAACATATTGAATATATTTACATCTAATTTACCATAATTCAATGTGAAAAAAGGTAAATATAAATAACTTTGAGCTTCATTATTTACTTTTAATTTTTACCTATATTATATAAAATATATGTCATGGACTATAGTCTTTTATCTTTGTTTTTTAGTGGGGAAAAGCCTAAAATTTTATGTTGGAGTTGAAAAATAAAATATAATTAATTTTTTACACCTAAAATAGTCTATTACATTTGGTTCTTAGTGATGAAAAAACCTAAGACTTTGGCATGGTGAAAAAAAAACCTAAAATATTTGTCACTCATTTATAGTCTTTTAACTCTTTGGCTTACTGAAGAAGAAATATGAAATTTGGTAATGGAGAAGAAACATATTGAATATATTTACATCTAACTTACCATAATTCAATGTGAAAAAAGGTAAATATAAATAAGTTTGAGCTTCATTATTTAATTTTAATTTTTACCTATATTATATAAAATATATGTCATGGACTATAGTCTTTTATCTTTGTTTTTTAGTGCGGAAAAACCTACAATTTTATGTTGGAGTTGAAAAATAAAATATAGTTATTTTTTACTCCTACTATAGTCTGTTATGTATGGTGCTTAATGATAGAAAAACCTAAGACTTTGGCATGGTGAAGAAAAAACCTAAAATCTTTGTCACTCATTTATAGTCTTTTAACTCTGTGGCTTACTGACGAAGAAATATGAAATTTGGTGATGGAGAAGAAACATATTGAATATTTTTACATCTAATTTACGATAATTCAATGTGAAAAAGGTAAACATAAATAAGTTTGAGCTTCATTACTTAATTTTAATTTTTACCTATATTATATAAAATATATGTCATGGACTATAGTCTTTTATCTTTGTTTTTTAGTGGGGAAAAACCTAAAATTTTATGTTGGAGTTGAAAAATAAAATTTAATTAATTTTTTTCACCTAAAATAGTCTATTATGTATGGTGCTTAATGATAAAAAAAACCTAAGACTTTGGCATGGTGAAGAAAAAACCTATAATATTTTTCACTCATTTATAGTCTTTTAACTCTGTGGCTTACTGACGAAGAAATATGAAATTTGGTGATGGAGAAGAAACATATTGAATATATTTACATCTAATTTACCATAATTCAATGTGAAAAAGGTAAATATAAATAATTTTGAGCTTCATTATTTAATTAATTTTTACCTATATTATATAAAATATATGTCATGGACTATAGTCTTTTATCTTTGTTTTTTAGTGGGGAAAAACCTAAAATTTTATGTTGGAGTTGAAAAATGAAATTTAATTAATTTTTTACACCTAAAATAGTCTATTACATTTGGTTCTTAGTGATAAAAAAACCTAATACTTTCGCATGGTGAAAAAAAACCTAAAATATTTGTCACTCATTTATAGTCTTTTAACTCTTTGGCTTACTGACGAAGAAATATGAAATTTGGTAATGGAGAAGAAACATATTGAATATATTTACATCTAATTTTCCATAATTCAATGTGAAAAAAGGTAAATATAAATAACATTGAGCTTCATTATTTAATTTTAATTTTTACCTATATTATATAAAATATATGTCATGGACTATAGTCTTTTATCTTTGTTTTTTAGTGGGGAAAAGCCTAAAATTTTATGTTGGAGTTGAAAAATAAAATATAATTAATTTTTTACACCTAAAATAGTCTATTATGTTTGGTTCTTAGTGATAAAAAAAACCTAAGACTTTGGCTTGGTGAAGAAAAAACCTAAAATATTTGTCATTTATTTATAGTCTTTTAACTTTGTGGCTTGCTAACGAAGAAACATGAAATTTTGTGATGGAGAAGAAACATATTGAATATATTTACATCTAATTTACCATAATTCAATGTGAAAAAGGTAAATATAAATACATTTGAGATTCATAATTTAAGTTTAATTTTTACCTATATTATATAAAAAAATATGTCCTGGATTATAGTCTTTTAACTTTGTTTTTAGTGGGGAAAAACCTAAAATTTTATGATGGAGTTGAAAAATAAAATATAATAAATTTTTTAAACTTACTATAGTCTATTATGTTTGGTGATTAATGATGGAAAAACCTAATACTTTGGCATGGTGAAGAAAAAACCTAAACTATTTGTCATTCATATATAGTCTTTTAACTTTGTGGCTTACTAACGAAGAAATATGAAATTCGATGATGGAAAAGAAACATTTTGAATATTTTTACGTCTAATTTACCATAATTCAATGTGAAAAAGGTAAACATAAATAAGTTTGAGCTTCATTACTTAATTTAAATTTTTACCTATATTATATAAAATATATGTCATGGACTATAGTCTTTTATCTTTGTTTTTTAGTGCGGAAAAACCTACAATTTTATGTTGGAGTTGAAAAATAAAATATAGTTATTTTTTACTCCTACTATAGTCTGTTATGTATGGTGCTTAATGATAGAAAAACCTAAGACTTTGGCATGGTGAAGAAAAAACCTAAAATCTTTGTCACTCATTTATAGTCTTTTAACTTTGTGGCTTACTTACGAAGAAACATGAAATTTGGTGATGGAGAAGAAACATATTGAATATTTTTACATCTAATTTACGATAATTCAATGTGAAAAAGGTAAACATAAATAAGTTTGAGCTTCATTACTTAATTTTAATTTTTACCTATATTATATAAAATATATGTCATGGACTATAGTCTTTTATCTTTGTTTTTTAGTGGGGAAAAACCTAAAATTTTATGTTGGAGTTGAAAAATAAAATTTAATTAATTTTTTTCACCTAAAATAGTCTATTATGTATGGTGCTTAATGATAAAAAAAACCTAAGACTTTGGCATGGTGAAGAAAAAACCTATAATATTTGTCACTCATTTATAGTCTTTTAACTCTGTGGCTTACTGACGAAGAAATATGAAATTTGGTGATGGAGAAGAAACATATTGAATATATTTACATCTAATTTACCATAATTCAATGTGAAAAAGGTAAATATAAATAATTTTGAGCTTCATTATTTAATTAATTTTTACCTATATTATATAAAATATATGTCATGGACTATAGTCTTTTATCTTTGTTTTTTAGTGGGGAAAAACCTAAAATTTTATGTTGGAGTTGAAAAATGAAATTTAATTAATTTTTTACACCTAAAATAGTCTATTACATTTGGTTCTTAGTGATAAAAAAACCTAATACTTTGGCATGGTGAAAAAAAACCTAAAATATTTGTCACTCATTTATAGTCTTTTAACTCTTTGGCTTACTGACGAAGAAATATGAAATTTGGTAATGGAGAAGAAACATATTGAATATATTTACATCTAATTTTCCATAATTCAATGTGAAAAAAGGTAAATATAAATAACATTGAGCTTCATTATTTAATTTTAATTTTTACCTATATTATATAAAATATATGTCATGGACTATAGTCTTTTATCTTTGTTTTTTAGTGGGGAAAAGCCTAAAATTTTATGTTGGAGTTGAAAAATAAAATATAATTAATTTTTTACACCTAAAATAGTCTATTATGTTTGGTTCTTAGTGATAAAAAAAACCTAAGACTTTGGCTTGGTGAAGAAAAAACCTAAAATATTTGTCATTTATTTATAGTCTTTTAACTTTGTGGCTTGCTAACGAAGAAACATGAAATTTTGTGATGGAGAAGAAACATATTGAATATATTTACATCTAATTTACCATAATTCAATGTGAAAAAGGTAAATATAAATACATTTGAGATTCATAATTTAAGTTTAATTTTTACCTATATTATATAAAAAAATATGTCCTGGATTATAGTCTTTTAACTTTGTTTTTAGTGGGGAAAAACCTAAAATTTTATGATGGAGTTGAAAAATAAAATATAATAAATTTTTTAAACTTACTATAGTCTATTATGTTTGGTGATTAATGATGTAAAAACCTAATACTTTGGCATGGTGAAGAAAAAACCTAAACTATTTGTCATTCATATATAGTCTTTTAACTTTGTGGCTTACTAACGAAGAAATATGAAATTCGATGATGGAAAAGAAACATTTTGAATATTTTTACGTCTAATTTACCATAATTCAATGTGAAAAAGGTAAACATAAATAAGTTTGAGCTTCATTACTTAATTTAAATTTTTACCTATATTATATAAAATATATGTCATGGACTATAGTCTTTTATCTTTGTTTTTTAGTGCGGAAAAACCTACAATTTTATGTTGGAGTTGAAAAATAAAATATAGTTATTTTTTACTCCTACTATAGTCTGTTATGTATGGTGCTTAATGATAGAAAAACCTAAGACTTTGGCATGGTGAAGAAAAAACCTAAAATCTTTGTCACTCATTTATAGTCTTTTAACTCTGTGGCTTACTGACGAAGAAATATGAAATTTGGTGATGGAGAAGAAACATATTGAATATATTTACATCTAATTTACCATAATTCAATGTGAAAAAGGTAAATATAAATAATTTTGAGCTTCATTATTTAATTAATTTTTACCTATATTATATAAAATATATGTCATGGACTATAGTCTTTTATCTTTGTTTTTTAGTGGGGAAAAACCTAAAATTTTATGTTGGAGTTGAAAAATAAAATATAATTAATTTTTTACACCTAAAATAGTCTATTACATTTGGTTCTTAGTGATGAAAAAACCTAATACTTTGGCATGGTGAAAAAAAAACCTAAAATATTTGTCACTCATTTATAGTCTTTTAACTCTTTGGCTTACTGAAGAAGAAATATGAAATTTGGTAATGGAGAAGAAACATATTGAATATATTTACATCTAACTTACCATAATTCAATGTGAAAAAAGGTAAATATAAATAAGTTTGAGCTTCATTATTTAATTTTAATTTTTACCTATATTATATAAAATATATGACATGGACTATAGTCTTTTATCTTTGTTTTTTAGTGCGGAAAAACCTACAATTTTATGTTGGAGTTGAAAAATAAAATATAGTTATTTTTTTACACCTAAAATAGTCTATTATGTTTGGTTTTTAGTGATAAAAAAAACCTAATACTTTGGCTTTGTGAAGAAAAAACCTAAAATATTTGTCATTTATTTATAGTCTTTTAACTTTGTGGCTTGCTAACGAAGAAACATGAAATTTTGTGATGGAGAAGAAACATATTGAATATATTTACATCTAATTTACCATAATTCAATGTGAAAAAGGTAAATATAAATAAGTTTGAGATTCATAATTTAAGGTTAATTTTTACCTATATTATATAAAAAAAATATGTCATGAACTATAGTCTTTTAACTTTATTTTTAATGGGGAAAAACCTACAATTTTATGATGGAGTTGAAAAATAAAATATAATTAATTTTTTAAACTTACTATAGTCAATTATGTTTGGTGGTTAGTGATGGAAAAACCTAATACTTTGGCATGGTAAAGAAAAAACCTAAACTATTTGTCATTCATTTATAGTCTTTTAACTTTCTGGCTTACTAACGAAGAAATATGAAATTCGGTGATGGAGAAGAAACATTTTGAATATTTTTACATCTAATTTACGATAATTCAATGTGAAAAAGGTAAATATAAATAAATTTTAGCTATATTATTTAATTTTAATTTTTACCTATATTATATAAAATATATGTCACGGACTATAGTCTTTTATCTTTGTTTTTTAGTGGGGAAAAACCTACAATTTTATGTTGGAGTTGAAAAATAACATATAATTATTTTTTACACCTACTATAGTCTATTATGTATGGTGCTTAGTGATAAAAAAACCTAAGACTTTGGCATGGTGAAGAAAAAACCTAAAATATTTGTCACTCATTTATAGTCTTTTAACTTTGTGGCTTACTTACGAAGAAACATGAAATTTGGTGATGGAGAAGAAACATATTGAATATTTTTACATCTAATTTACCATAATTCAATGTGAAAAAGGTAAACATAAATAAGTTTGAGCTTCATTTCTTAATTTTAATTTTTACCTATATTATATAAAATATATGTCATGGACTGTAGTCTTTTATCTTTGTTTTTTAGTGGGGAAAAATCTAAAATTTTATGTTGGAGTTGAAAAATAAAATTTAATTAATTTTTTTCACCTAAAATAGTCTATTATGTTTGGTGCTTAGTGATGGAAAAACCTAAGACTTTGGCATGGTGAAGAAAAAACCTATAATTTTTGTCACTCATTTATAGGCTTTTAACTCTGTGGCTTACTAACGAAAAAATATGAAATTTGGTAATGGAGAAGAAACATATTGAATATATTTACATCTAATTTACCATAATTCAATGTGAAAAAGGTAAATATAAATAAATTTGAGCTATATTATTTAATTTTAATTTTTACCTATATTATATAAAATATATGTCACGGACTATAGTCTTTTATCTTTGTTTTTTAGTGAGGAAAAACCTACAATTTTATGATGGAGTTGAAAAATAAAATATAATTATTTTTTACTCCTACTATAGTCTATTATGTATGGTGCTTAATGATAAAAAAACCTAAGACTTTGGCATGGTGAAGAAAAAACCTAAAATCTTTGTCACTCATTTATAGTCTTTTAACTCTGTGGCTTACTGACGAAGAAATATGAAATTTGGTGATGGAGAAGAAACATATTGAATATATTTACATCTAATTTACCATAATTCAATGTGAAAAAGGTAAATATAAATAATTTTGAGCTTCATTATTTAATTAATTTTTACCTATATTATATAAAATATATGTCATGGACTATAGTCTTTTATCTTTGTTTTTTAGTGGGGAAAAACCTAAAATTTTATGTTGGAGTTGAAAAATAAAATATAATTAATTTTTTACACCTAAAATAGTCTATTACATTTGATTCTTAGTGATAAAAAAACCTAATACTTTGGCATGGTGAAAAAAAAACCTAAAATCTTTGTCACTCATTTATAGTCTTTTAACTCTGTGGCTTACTGACGAAGAAATATGAAATTTGGTGATGGAGAAGAAACATATTGAATATATTTACATCTAATTTACCATAATTCAATGTGAAAAAGGTAAATATAAATAATTTTGAGCTTCATTATTTAATTAATTTTTACCTATATTATATAAAATATATGTCATGGACTATAGTCTTTTATCTTTGTTTTTTAGTGGGGAAAAACCTAAAATTTTATGTTGGAGTTGAAAAATAAAATATAATTAATTTTTTACACCTAAAATACTCTATTACATTTGGTTCTTAGTGATAAAAAACCTAATACTTTGGCAAGGTGAAAAAAAAAACCTAAAATATTTGTCACTCATTTATAGTCTTTTAACTCTTTGGCTTACTGACGAAGAAATATGAAATTTGGTAATGGAGAAGAAACATATTGAATATATTTACATCTAATTTACTATAATTCAATGTGAAAAAAGGTAAATATAAATAACTTTGAGCTTCATTATTTAATTTTAATTTTTACCTATATTATATAAAATATATGTCATGGACTATAGTCTTTTATCTTTGTTTTTTAGTGGGGAAAAGCCTAAAATTTTATGTTGGAGTTGAAAAATAAAATATAATTAATTTTTTACACCTAAAATAGTCTATTATGTTTGGTTCTTAGTGATAAAAAAAACCCAAGACTTTGGCTTGGTGAAGAAAAAACCTAAAATATTTGTCATTTATTTATAGTCTTTTAACTTTGTGGCTTGCTAACGAAGAAACATGAAATTTTATGATGGAGAAGAAACATATTGAATATATTTACATCTAATTTACCATAATTCAATGTGAAAAAGTTAAATATAAATACATTTGAGATTCATAATTTAAGTTTAATTTTTACCTATATTATATAAAAAATATGTCCTGGATTATAGTCTTTTAACTTTGTTTTTAGTGGGGAAAAACCTAAAATTTTATGATGGAGTTGAAAAATAAAATATAGTTAATTTTTTAAACTTACTATAGTCTATTATGTTTGGTGATTAATGATGGAAAAACCTAATACTTTGGCATGGTGAAGAAAAAACCTAAAATATTTGTCACTCATTTATAGTCTTTTAACTTTGTGGCTTACTTACGAAGAAACATGAAATTTGGTGATGGAGAAGAAACATATTGAATATTTTTATATCTAATTTACCATAATTCAATGTTAAAAAGGTAAACATAAATAAGTTTGAGCTTCATTACTTAATTTTAATTTTTACCTATATTATATAAAATATATGTCATGGACTATAGTCTTTTATCTTTGTTTTTTAGTGGGGAAAAACCTAAAATTTTATGTTGGAGTTGAAAAATAAAATTTAATTAATTTTTTTCACCTAAAATAGTCTATTATGTTTGGTGCTTTGTGATGGAAAAACCTAAGACTATGGCATGGTGAAGAAAAAACCTATAATATTTGTCACTCATTTATAGGCTTTTAACTCTGTGGCTTACTAACGAAAATATATGAAATTCGGAGATGGAGAAGAAACATTTTGAATATTTTTACATCTAATTTACCATAATTCAATGTGAAAAAGGTAAATATAAATAATTTTGAGCTTCATTATTTAATTTTAATTTTTACCTATATTATATAAAATATATGTCATGGACTATAGTCTTTTATCTTTATTTTTTCACCTAAAATTTTATGATGGAGTTGAAAAATAAAATATAATTAATTTTTTAAACTTAATATAGTCAATTATGTTTGGTGCTTAGTGATAAAAAAACAAAAGACTTTGGCATTGTGAATAAAAAACCTAAAATATTTGTTATTCATTTATAGTCTTTTAACTATGTGGCTTACTGACGAAGAAATATGAAATTTGGTGATGGAGAAGAAGCATATTGAATATATTTATATCTAATTTACCATAATTCAATGTGAAAAAGGTAAATATAAATAAGTTTGAGCTTCATTATTTAATTTTAATTTTTACCTATATTATATAAAATATATGTCATGGACTATAGTCTTTTATCTTTATTTTTTTGTGGGGAAAAACCTAAAATTTTATGTTGGAGTTGAAAAATAAAATATAATTAACTTTTTAAACTTAATATAGTCAATTATGTTTGGTGCTTAGTGATAAAAAAACATAAGACTTTGGCATTGTGAATAAAAACCTAAAATATTTGTTATTTATTTATAGTCTTTTAACTTTATGGCTTACTGACGAAGAAACATGAAATTTTGTGATGGAGAAGAAACATATTGAATATTTTTACATCTAATTTACCATAATTCAATGTGAAAAAGGTAAACATAAATAAGTTTGAGCTTCATTACTTAATTTTAATTTTTACCTATATTATATAAAATATATGTCATGGACTATAGTCTTTTATCTTTGTTTTTTAGTGGGGAAAAACCTAAAATTTTATGTTGGAGTTGAAAAATAAAATTTAATTAATTTTTTTCACCTAAAATAGTCTATTATGTTTGGTGCTTAGTGATGTATAAACCTAAGACTTTGGCATGGTGAAGAAAAAACCTAAAATATTTGTCATTCATTTATAGTCTTTTAACTTTGTGGCTTACTGACGAAGAAATATGAAATTCGGTGATGGAGAAGAAACATTTTGAATATTTTTACATCTAATCTACCATAATTCAACGTGAAAAAGGTAAATATAAATAAGTTTGAGGTATATTATTTAATTTTAATTTTTACCTATATTATATAAAATATATGACATGGACTATAGTCTTTTATATTTGTTTTTAAGTGGGGAAAAACCTACAATTTTATGTTGGAGTTGAAAAATAAAATATAATTTTTTTTTAATCCTACTATAGTCTATTATGTATGGTGCTTAGTGATAAAAAACCTAAGACTTTGGCATGGTGAAGAAAAAACCTAAAATATTTGTCACTCATTTATAGTCTTTTGACTCTGTGGCTTACTGACGAAGAAATATGAAATTTGGTGATGGAGAAGAAACATATTGAATATATTTACATCTAATTTACCATAATTCAATGTGAAAAAGGTAAATATAAATAATTTTGAGCTTCATTATTTAATTTTAATTTTTACCTATATTATATAAAATATATGTCATGGACTATAGTCTTTTATCTTTATTTTTTAGTGGGGAAAAACCTAAAATTTTATGTTGGAGTTGAAATTTAAAATATAATTTATTTTTTACACCTAAAATAGTCTATTACATTTGGTTCTTAGTGATAAAAAAACCTAAGACTTTGGCATGGTGAAAAAAAACCTAAAATATTTGTTATTTATTTATAGTCTTTTAACTTTTTGGCTTACTGACGAAGAATCATGAAATTTTGTGATGGAGAAGAAACATATTGAATATATTTACATCTAATTTACCATAATTCAATGTGAAAAAGGTAAATATAAATAAGTTTGAGCTTCATTATTTAATTTTAATTTTTACCTATATTATATAAAAAAATATGTCATGGATTATAGTCTTTTAACTATGTGTTTAGTTGGGAAGAACATAAAATTTTATGATGGAGTTGAAAAATAAAATATAATTAATTTTTTAAACTTACTATAGTCTATTATGTTTGGTGCTTAGTGATGGAAAAACCTAATACTTTGGCATGGTGGAGAAAAAACTTAAAATATTTGTCATTCATTTATAGTCTTTTAACTTTGTGGCTTACTGACGAAGAAATATGAAATTCGGTGATGGAGAAGAAATATATTGAATATTTTTACATCTAATTTACCATAATTCAATGTGAAAAAGGTAAATATAAATAAGTTTGAGCTATATTATTTAATTTTAATTTTTAACTATATTATATAAAATATATTTCATGGACTATAGTCTTTTATCTTTGTTTTTTAGTGGGGAAAAACCTACAATTTTATGTTGGAGTTGAAAAATAAAATATAATTAATTTTTTACACCTACTATAGTCTATTATTTATGGTTCTTAGTGATAAATAAACCTAAGACTTTGGCATTGTGAAGAAAAAACCTAAAATATTTGTCACTCATTTATAGTCTTTTAACTTTGTGTCTTACTACGAAGAAACATGAACTTTGGTGATGGAGAAGAAACATATTGAATATTTTTACATCTAATTTACCATAATTCAATGTAAAAAAGGTAAACATAAATAAGTTTGAGCTTCATTACTTAATTTTAATTTTTACCTAAATTATATAAAATATATGTCATGGACTATAGTTTTTTATCTTTGTTTTCTAGTTGGGAAAAACCTAAAATTTTATGATGGAGTTGAAAAATAAAATATAATTAACTTTTTAAACTTAATATAGTCAATTATGTTTGGTGCTTAGTGATAAAAAAAACATAAGACTTTGGCATTGTGAAGAAAAAACCTAAAATATTTGTTATTCATTTATAGTCTTTTAACTTTGTGGCTTACTGACGAAGAAATATGAAATTTGGTGATGGAGAAGAAGCATATGGAATATATTTATATCTAATTTACCATAATTCAATGTGAAAAAGGTAAATATAAATAAGTTTGAGCTTCATTATTTAATTTTAATTTTTACCTATATTATATAAAATATATGTCATGGACTATAGTCTTTTATCTTTATTTTTTTGTGGGGAAAAACCTAAAATTTTATGTTGGAGTTGAAATTTAAAATATAATTTATTTTTTACACCTAAAATAGTCTATTACATTTGGTTATTAGTGATAAAAAAACCTAAGACTTTGGCATGGTGAAAAAAAACCTAAAATATTTGTTATTTATTTATAGTCTTTTAACTTTATGGCTTACTGACGAAGAAACATGAAATTTTGTGATGGAGAAGAAACATATTGAATATATTTACATCTAATTTACCAGAATTCAATGTGAAAAAGGTAAATATAAATAAGTTTGAGCTTCATTATTTAATTTTAATTTTTACCTATATTAAATAAAAAAATATGTCATGGATTATAGTCTTTTAACTATGTGTTTAGTTGGGAAAAACATAAAATTTTATGATGGAGTTGAAAAATAAAATATAATTAATTTTTTAAACTTACTATAGTCTATTATGTTTGGTGCTTAGTGATGGAAAAACCTAATACTTTGGCATGGTGAAGAAAAAACTTAAAATATTTGTCATTCATTTATAGTCTTTTAACTTTGTGGCTTACTGACGAAGAAATATGAAATTCGGTGATGGAGAAGAAATATATTGAATATTTTTACATCTAATTTACCATAATTCAATGTGAAAAAGGTAAATATAAATAAGTTTGAGCTATATTATTTAATTTTAATTTTTAACTATATTATATAAAATATATTTCATGGACTATAGTCTTTTATCTTTGTTTTTTAGTGGGGAAAAACCTACAATTTTATGTTGGAGTTGAAAAATAAAAAATAATTAATTTTTTACACCTACTATAGTCTATTATTTATGGTTCTTAGTGATAAATAAACCTAAGACTTTGCCATTGTGAAGAAAAAACCTAAAATATTTGTCACTCATTTATAGTCTTTTAACTTTGTGTCTTACTACGAAGAAACATGAAATTTGGTGATGGAGAAGAAACATATTGAATATTTTTACATCTAATTTACCATAATTCAATGTAAAAAAGGTAAACATAAATAAGTTTGAGCTTCATTACTTAATTTAAATTTTAACCTATATTATATAAAATATATGTCATGGACTATAGTCTTTTATATTTGTTTTTTAGTGGGGAAAAACCTACAATTTTATGATGGAGTTGAAAAATAAAATATAATTAATTTTTTGAACTTACTATAGTCAATTCTGTTTGGTGCTTAGTGATGGATAAACCTAAGACTTTGGCATGGTGAAGAAAAAACCTAAAATATTTGTCATTCATTTATAGTCTTTTAACTTTGTGGCTTACTGACGAAGAAATATGAAATTCGGTGATGGGGAAGAAACATTTTGAATATTTTTACATCTAATCTACCGTAATTCAATGCGAAAAAGGTAAATATAAATAAGTTTGAGGTATATTATTTAATTTTAATTTTTACCTATATTATATAAAATATATGACATGGACTATAGTCTTTTATATTTGTTTTTAAGTGGGGGAAAACCTACAATTTTATGTTGGAGTTGAAAAATAAAATATAATTATTTTTTACTCCTACTATAGTCTATTATGTATGGTGCTTAGTGATAAAAAAACCTAAGACTTTGGCATGGTGAAGAAAAAACCTAAAATCTTTGTCACTCATTTATAGTCTTTTAACTCTGTGGCTTACTGACGAAGAAATATGAAATTTGGTGATGGAGAAGAAACATATTGAATATATTTACATCTAATTTACCATAATTCAATGTGAAAAAGGTAAATATAAATAATTTTGAGCTTCATTATTTAATTTTAATTTTTACCTATATTATATAAAATATATGTCATGGACTATAGTCTTTTATCTTTATTTTTTTGTGGGGAAAAACCTAAAACTTTATATTGGAGTTGAAATTTAAAATATAATTTATTTTTTACACCTAAAATAGTCTAATACATTTGGTTATTAGTGATAAAAAAACGTAAGACTTTGGCATGGTGAAAAAAAACCTAAAATATTTGTTATTTATTTATAGTCTTTTACCTTAATGCTTACTGACGAAGAAACATGAAATTTTGTGATGGAGAAGAAACATATTGAATATATTTACATCTAATTTACCATAATTCAATGTGAAAAAGGTAAATATAAATAAGTTTGAGCTTCATTATTTAATTTTAATTTTTACCTATATTATATAAAAAAATATGTCATGGATTATAGTCTTTTAACTCTGTGTTTAGTTGGGAAAAACATAAAATTTTATGATAGAGTTGAAAAATAAAATATAATTAATTTTTTAAACTTACTATAATCTATTATGTTTGGTGCTTAGTGATGGAAAAACCTAATACTTTGGCATGGTGAAGAAAAAACTTAAAATATTTGTCATTCATTTATAGTCTTTTAACTTTGTGGCTTACTGACGAAGAAATATGAAATTCGGTGATGGAGAAGAAATATATTGAATATTTTTACATCTAATTTACCATAATTCAATGGGAAAAAGGTAAATATAAATAAGTTTGAGCTATATTATTTAATTTTAATTTTTAACTATATTATATAAAATATATTTCATGGACTATAGTCTTTTATCTTTGTTTTTTAGTGGGGAAAAACCTACAATTTTATGTTGGAGTTGAAAAATAAAATATAATTAATTTTTTACACCTACTATAGTCTATTATTTATGGTGCTTAGTGATAAATAAACCTAAGACTTTGGCATTGTGAAGAAAAAACCTAAAATATTTGTCACTCATTTATAGTCTTTTAACTTTGTGTCTTACTGACGAAGAAACATGAAATTTGGTGAAGGAGAAGAAACAAATTGAATATATTTACATCTAATTTACCATAATTCAATGTGAAAAAGGTAAACATAAATAATTTTGAGCTTCATTACTTAATTTAAATTTTTACCTATATTATATAAAATATATGTCATGGACTATAGTCTTTTATATTTGTTTTTTAGTGGGGAAAAACCTACAATTTTATGATGGAGTTGAAAAATAAAATATAATTAATTTTTTGAACTTACTATAGTCAATTCTGTTTGGTGCTTAGTGATGGATGAACCTAAGACTTTGGCATGGTGAAGAAAAAACCTAAAATATTTGTCATTCATTTATAGTCTTTTAACTTTGTGGCTTACTGACGAAGAAATATGAAATTCGGTGATGGAGAAGAAACATTTTGAATATTTTTACATCTAATCTACCGTAATTCAATGCGAAAAAGGTAAATATAAATAAGTTTGAGGTATATTATTTAATTTTAATTTTTACCTATATTATATAAAATATATGACATGGACTATAGTCTTTTATATTTGTTTTTAAGTGGGGAAAACCCTACAATTTTATGTTGGAGTTGAAAAATAAAGTATAATTATTTTTTACTCCTACTATAGTCTATTATGTATGGTGCTTAGTGATAAAAAAACCTAAGACTTTGGCATGGTGAAGAAAAAACCTAAAATCTTTGTCACTCATTTATAGTCTTTTAACTCTGTGGCTTACTGACGAAGAAATATGAAATTTGGTGATGGAGAAGAAACATATTGAATATATTTACATCTAATTTACCATAATTCAATGTGAAAAAGGTAAATATAAATAATTTTGAGCTTCATTATTTAATTTTAATTTTTACCTATATTATATAAAATATATGTCATGGACTATAGTCTTTTATCTTTATTTTTTAGTGGGGAAAAACCTAAAATTTTATGTTGGAGTTGAAATTTAAAATATAATTTATTTTTTACACCTAAAATAGTCTATTACATTTGGTTCTTAGTGATAAAAAAACCTAAGACTTTGGCATGGTGAAAAAAAACCTAAAATATTTGTTATTTATTTATAGTCTTTTAACTTTATGGCTTACTGACGAAGAAACATGCAATTTTTTGATGGAGAAGAAACATATTGAATATATTTACATCTAATTTACCATAATTCAATGTGAAAAAGGTAAATATAAATAAGTTTGAGCTTCATTATTTAATTTTAATTTTTACCTATATTATATAAAAAAATATGTCATGGATTATAGTCTTTTAACTATGTGTTTAGTTGGGAAAAACATAAAATTTTATGATGGAGTTGAAAAATAAAATATAATTAATTTTTTAAACTTACTATAGTCTATTATGTTTGGTGCTTAGTGATGGAAAAACCTAATACTTTGGCATGGTGAAGAAAAAACTTAAAATATTTGTCATTCATTTATAGTCTTTTAACTTTGTGGCTTACTGACGAAGAAATATGAAATTCGGTGATGGAGAAGAAATATATTGAATATTTTTACATCTAATTTACCATAATTCAATGTGAAAAAGGTAAATATAAATAAGTTTGAGCTATATTATTTAATTTTAATTTTTAACTATATTATATAAAATATATTTCATGGACTATAGTCTTTTATCTTTGTTTTTTAGTGGGGAAAAACCTACAATTTTATGTTGGAGTTGAAAAATAAAATATAATTAATTTTTTACACCTACTATAGTCTATTATTTATGGTGCTTAGTGATAAATAAACCTAAGACTTTGGAATTGTGAAGAAAAAACCTAAAATATTTGTCACTCATTTATAGTCTTTTAACTTTGTGTCTTACTACGAAGAAACATGAAATTTGGTGATGGAGAAGAAACAAATTGAATATATTTACATCTAATTTACCATAATTCAATGTAAAAAAGGTAAACATAAATAAGTTTGAGCTTCATTACTTAATTTTAATTTTTACCTAAATTATATAAAATATATGTCATGGACTATAGTCTTTTATCTTTGTTTTCTAGTTGGGAAAAACCAAAAATTTTATGATGGAGTTGAAAAATAAAATATAATTAACTTTTTAAACTTAATATAGTCAATTATGTTTGGTGCTTAGTGATAAAAAAACATAAGACTTTGGCATTGTGAAGAAAAAACCTAAAATATTTGTTATTCATTTATAGTCTTTTAACTCTGTGGCTTACTGACGAAGAAATATGAAATTTGGTGATGGAGAAGAAGCATATGGAATATATTTATATCTAATTTACCATAATTCAATGTGAAAAAGGTAAATATAAATAAGTTTGAGCTTCATTATTTAATTTTAATTTTTACCTATATTATATAAAATATATGTCATGGACTATAGTCTTTTATCTTTATTTTTTTGTGGGGAAAAACCTAAAATTTTATGTTGGAGTTGAAATTTAAAATATAATTTATTTTTTACACCTAAAATAGTTTATTACATTTGGTTATTAGTGATAAAAAAACCTAAGACTTTGGCATGGTGAAAAAAAACCTAAAATATTTGTTATTTATTTATAGTCTTTTAACTTTATGGCTTACTGACGAAGAAACATGAAATTTTGTGATGGAGAAGAAACATATTGAATATATTTACATCTAATTTACCATAATTCAATGTGAAAAAGGTAAATTTAAATAAGTTTGAGCTTCATTATTTAATTTTAATTTTTACCTATATTATATAAAAAAATATGTCATGGATTATAGTCTTTTAACTATGTGTTTAGTTGGGAAAAACATAAAATTTTATGATGGAGTTGAAAAATAAAATATAATTAATTTTTTAAACTTACTATAGTCTATTATGTTTGGTGCTTAGTGATGGAAAAACCTAATACTTTGGCATGGTGAAGAAAAAACTTAAAATATTTGTCATTCATTTATAGTCTTTTAACTTTGTGGCTTACTGACGAAGAAATATGAAATTCGGTGATGGAGAAGAAATATATTGAATATTTTTACATCTAATTTACCATAATTCAATGTGAAAAAGGTAAATATAAATAAGTTTGAGCTATATTATTTAATTTTAATTTTTAACTATATTATATAAAATATATTTCATGGACTATAGTCTTTTATCTTTGTTTTTTAGTGGGGAAAAACCTACAATTTTATGTTGGAGTTGAAAAATAAAAAATAATTAATTTTTTACACCTACTATAGTCTATTATTTATGGTTCTTAGTGATAAATAAACCTAAGACTTTGCCATTGTGAAGAAAAAACCTAAAATATTTGTCACTCATTTATTGTCTTTTAACTTTGTGTCTTACTACGAAGAAACATGAAATTTGGTGATGGAGAAGAAACATATTGAATATTTTTACATCTAATTTACCATAATTCAATGTAAAAAAGGTAAACATAAATAAGTTTGAGCTTCATTACTTAATTTTAATTTTTACCTAAATTATATAAAATATATGTCATGGACTATAGTCTTTTATCTTTGTTTTCTAGTTGGGAAAAACCTAAAATTTTATGATGGAGTTGAAAAATAAAATATAATTAACTTTTTAAACTTAATATAGTCAATTATGTTTGGTGCTTAGTGATAAAAAAACATAAGACTTTGGCATTGTGAAGAAAAAACCTAAAATATTTGTTATTCATTTATAGTCTTTTAACTCTGTGGCTTACTGACGAAGAAATATGAAATTTGGTGATGGAGAAGAAGCATATGGAATATATTTATATCTAATTTACCATAATTCAATGTGAAAAAGGTAAATATAAATAAGTTTGAGCTTCATTATTTAATTTTAATTTTTACCTATATTATATAAAATATATGTCATGGACTATAGTCTTTTATCTTTATTTTTTTGTGGGGAAAAACCTAAAATTTTATGTTGGAGTTGAAATTTAAAATATAATTTATTTTTTACACCTAAAATAGTCTATTACATTTGGTTATTAGTGATAAAAAAACCTAAGACTTTGGCATGGTGAAAAAAAACCTAAAATATTTGTTATTTATTTATAGTCTTTTAACTTTATGGCTTACTGACGAAGAAACATGAAATTTTGTGATGGAGAAGAAACATATTGAATATATTTACATCTAATTTACCATAATTCAATGTGAAAAAGGTAAATATAAATAAGTTTGAGCTTTATTATTTAATTTTAATTTTTACCTATATTATATAAAATATATGTCATGGACTATAGTCTTTTATCTTTGTTTTTTTGTGGGGAAAAACCTAAAATTTTATGTTGGAGTTGAAAAATAAAATATAATTAATTTTTTACACCTAAAAGAGTCTATTATGTTTGGTTCTTAGTGATAAAAAACCTAAGACTTTGGCATGGTGAAGAAAAAACCTAAAATATTTTTCATTTATTTATAGTCTTTTAACTTTGTGGCTTACTGACGAAGAAATATGAAATTCGGTGATGGAGAAGAAACATTTTGAATATTTTTACATCTAATTTACCGTAATTCAATGTGAAAAAGGTAAATATAAAAAAGGTTGAGCTATACTATTTAATTTTAATTTTTACCTATATTATATAAAATATATGTCATGGACTATAGTCTTTTATCTTTGTTTTTTAGTGGTGAAAAACCTACAATTTTATGTTGGAGTTGAAAAATAAAATATAATTAAATTTTTACACCTACTATAGACTATTATGTATGGTGCTTTGTGATAAAAAAACCTAAGACTTTGGCATGGTGAAGAAAAAACCTAAAATATTTGTCACTTATTTATAGTCTTTTAACTCTGTGGCTTACTGACGAAGAAATATGAAATTTGGTAATGGAGAAGAAACATATTGAACATATTTACATCTAATTTACCATAATTCAATGTGAAATAGGTAAATATAAATAAGTTTGAGCTTCATTATTTAATTTTAATTTTTACCTATATTATATAAAATATATGTCATGGACTATAGTCTTTTATCTTTGTTTTTTAGTGGGGAAAAACCTAAAATTTTATGTTAGAGTTGAAAAATAAAATATAATTAATTTTTTACACCTACTATAGTCTATTATTTATGGTGCTTAGTGATAAATAAACCTAAGACTTTGGCATTGTGAAGAAAAAACCTAAAATATTTGTTATTCATTTATAGTCTTTTAACTCTGTGGCTTACTGACGAAGAAATATGAAATTTGGTGATGGAGAAGAAGCATATGGAATATATTTATATCTAATTTACCATAATTCAATGTGAAAAAGGTAAATATAAATAAGTTTGAGCTTCATTATTTAATTTTAATTTTTACCTATATTATATAAAATATATGTCATGGACTATAGTCTTTTATCTTTATTTTTTTGTGGGGAAAAACCTAAAATTTTATGTTGGAGTTGAAATTTAAAATATAATTTATTTTTTACACCTAAAATAGTCTATTACATTTGGTTATTAGTGATAAAAAAACCTAAGACTTTGGCATGGTGAAAAAAAACCTAAAATATTTGTTATTTATTTATAGTCTTTTAACTTTATGGCTTACTGACGAAGAAACATGAAATTTTGTGATGGAGAAGAAACATATTGAATATATTTATATCTAATTTACCATAATTCAATGTGAAAAAGGTAAATATAAATAAGTTTGAGCTTTATTATTTAATTTTAATTTTTACCTATATTATATAAAATATATGTCATGGACTATAGTCTTTTATCTTTGTTTTTTTGTGGGGAAAAACCTAAAATTTTATGTTGGAGTTGAAAAATAAAATATAATTAATTTTTTACACCTAAAAGAGTCTATTATGTTTGGTTCTTAGTGATAAAAAACCTAAGACTTTGGCATGGTGAAGAAAAAACCTAAAATATTTTTCATTTATTTATAGTCTTTTAACTTTGTGGCTTACTGACGAAGAAATATGAAATTCGGTGATGGAGAAGAAACATTTTGAATATTTTTACATCTAATTTACCGTAATTCAATGTGAAAAAGGTAAATATAAAAAAGGTTGAGCTATACTATTTAATTTTAATTTTTACCTATATTATATAAAATATATGTCATGGACTATAGTCTTTTATCTTTGTTTTTTAGTGGTGAAAAACCTACAATTTTATGTTGGAGTTGAAAAATAAAATATAATTAAATTTTTACACCTACTATAGACTATTATGTATGGTGCTTTGTGATAAAAAAACCTAAGACTTTGGCATGGTGAAGAAAAAACCTAAAATATTTGTCACTTATTTATAGTCTTTTAACTCTGTGGCTTACTGACGAAGAAATATGAAATTTGGTAATGGAGAAGAAACATATTGAACATATTTACATCTAATTTACCATAATTCAATGTGAAATAGGTAAATATAAATAAGTTTGAGCTTCATTATTTAATTTTAATTTTTACCTATATTATATAAAATATATGTCATGGACTATAGTCTTTTATCTTTGTTTTTTAGTGGGTAAAAACCTAAAATTTTATGTTAGAGTTGAAAAATAAAATATAATTAATTTTTTACACCTACTATAGTCTATTATTTATGGTGCTTAGTGATAAATAAACCTAAGACTTTGGCATTGTGAAGAAAAAACCTAAAATATTTGTCACTCATTTATAGTCTTTTAACTTTGTGTCTTACTACGAAGAAACATGAAATTTGGTGATGGAGAAGAAACAAATTGAATATATTTACATCTAATTTACCATAATTCAATGTAAAAAAGGTAAACATAAATAAGTTTGAGCTTCATTACTTAATTTTAATTTTTACCTATATTATATAAAATATATGTCATGGACTATAGTCTTTTATCTTTATTTTCTTGTTGGGAAAAACCTAAAATTTTATGATGGAGTTGAAAAATAAAATATAATTAACTTTTTAAACTTACTATAGTCAATTATGTTTGGTGCTTAGTGATAAAAAAACATAAGACTTTGGCATTGTGAAGAAAAAACCTAAAATATTTGTTATTCATTTATAGTCTTTTAACTCTGTGGCTTACTGACGATGAAATATGAAATTTGGTGATGGAGAAGAAGCATATTGAATATATTTATATCTAATTTACCATAATTCAATGTGAAAAAGGTAAATATAAATAAGTTTGAGCTTCATTATTTAATTTTAATTTTTACCTATATTATATAAAATATATGTCATGGACTATAGTCTTTTATCTTTGTTTTTTTGTGGGGAAAAACCTAAAATTTTATGTTGGAGATGAAAAATAAAATATAATTAATTTTTTACACCTAAAAGAGTCTATTATGTTTGGTTCTTAGTGATAAAAAACCTAAGACTTTGGCATGGTGAAGAAAAAACCTAAAATATTTTTCATTTATTTATAGTATTTTAACTTTGTGGCTTACTGACGAAGAAATATGAAATTCGGTGATGGAGAAGAAACATTTTGAATATTTTTACATCTAATTTACCATAATTTAATGTGAAAAAGGTAAATATAAATAAGTTTGAGCTATACTATTTAATTTTAATTTTTACCTATATTATATAAAATATATGTCATGGACTATAGTCTTTTATCTTTGTTTTTTAGTGGTGAAAAACCTACAATTTTATGTTGGAGTTGAAAAATAAAATATAATTAAATTTTTACACCTACTATAGACTATTATGTATGGTGCTTTGTGATAAAAAAACCTAAGACTTTGGCATGGTGAAGAAAAAACCTAAAATATTTGTCACTTATTTATAGTCTTTTAACTCTGTGGCTTACTGACGAAGAAATATGAAATTTGGTAATGGAGAAGAAACATATTGAATATATTTACATCTAATTTACCATAATTCAATGTGAAATAGGTAAATATAAATAAGTTTGAGCTTCATTATTTAATTTTAATTTTTACCTATATTATATAAAATATATGTCATGGACTATAGTCTTTTATCTTTGTTTTTTAGTGGAGAAAAACCTACAATTTTATGTTGGAGTTGAAAAATAACATATAATTATTTTTTACACCTACTATAGTCTATTATGTATGGTGCTTAGTGATAAAAAAACCTAAGACTTTGGCATGGTGAAGAAAAAACCTAAAATATTTGTCACTCATTTATAGTCTTTTAACTTTGTGGCTTACTTACGAAGAAACATGAAATTTGGTGATGGAGAAGAAACATATTGAATATTTTTACATCTAATTTACCATAATTCAATGTGAAAAAGGTAAACATAAATAAGTTTGAGCTTCATTACTTAATTTTAATTTTTACCTATATTATATAAAATATATGTCATGGACTATAGTCTTTTATCTTTGTTTTTTAGTGGGGAAAAACCTAAAATTTTATGTTGGAGTTGAAAAATAAAATTTAATTAATTTTTTTCACCTAAAATAGTCTATTATGTTTGGTGCTTAGTGATGGAAAAACCTAAGACTTTGGCATGGTGAAGAAAAAACCTATAATATTTGTCACTCATTTATAGGCTTTTAACTCTGTGGCTTACTAACGAAAAAATATGAAATTCGGTGATGGAGAAGAAACATTTTGAATATTTTTACATCTAATTTACGATAATTCAATGTGAAAAAGGTAAATATAAATAAATTTGAGCTATATTATTTAATTTTAATTTTTACCTATATTATATAAAATATATGTCACGGACTATAGTCTTTTATCTTTGTTTTTTAGTGAGGAAAAACCTACAATTTTATGTTGGAGTTGAAAAATAAAATATAATTATTTTTTACTCCTACTATAGTCTATTATGTATGGTGCTTAATGATAAAAAAACCTAAGACTTTGGCATGGTGAAGAAAAAACCTAAAATCTTTGTCACTCATTTATAGTCTTTTAAATCTGTGGCTTACTGACGAAGAAATATGAAATTTGGTGATGGAGAAGAAACATATTGAATATATTTACATCTAATTTACCATAATTCAATGTGAAAAAGGTAAATATAAATAATTTTGAGCTTCATTATTTAATAAATTTTTACCTATATTATATAAAATATATGTCATGGACTATAGTCTTTTATCTTTGTTTTTTAGTGGGGAAAAACCTAAAATTTTATGTTGGAGTTGAAAAATAAAATATAATTAATTTTTTACACCTAAAATAGTCTATTACATTTGGTTCTTAGTGATAAAAAAACCTAATACTTTGGCATGGTGAAAAAAAAACCTAAAATATTTGTCACTCATTTATAGTCTTTTAACTCTTTGGCTTACTGACGAAGAAATATGAAATTTGGTAATGGAGAAGAAACATATTGAATATATTTACATCTAATTTACCATAATTCAATGTGAAAAAAGGTAAATATAAATAACTTTAAGCTTCATTATTTAATTTTAATTTTTACCTATATTATATAAAATATATGTCATGGACTATAGTCTTTTATCTTTGTTTTTTAGTGGGGAAAAGCCTAAAATTTTATGTTGGAGTTGAAAAATAAAATATAATTAATTTTTTAAACCTAAATAAGTCTATTATGTTTGGTTCTTAGTGATAAAAAAAACCTAAGACTTTAGCTTGGTGAAGAAAAAACCTAAAATATTTGTCATTTATTTATAGTCTTTTAACTTTGTGGCTTGCTAACGAAGAAACATGAAATTTTGTGATGGAGAAGAAACATATTGAATATATTTACATCTAATTTACCATAATTCAATGTGAAAAAGGTAAATATAAATAATTTTGAGATTCATAATTTAAGGTTAATTTTTACCTATATTATATAAAAAAAATATGTCATGAACTATAGTCTTTTAACTTTATTTTTAATGGGGAAAAACCTACAATTTTATGATGGAGTTGAAAAATAAAATATAATTAATTTTTTAAACTTACTATAGTCAATTATGTTTGGTGGTTAGTGATGGAAAAACCTAATACTTTGGCTTGGTAAAGAAAAAACCTAAACTATTTGTCATTCATTTATAGTCTTTTAACTTTCCGGCTTACTAACGAAGAAATATGAAATTCGGTGATGGAGAAGAAACATTTTGAATATTTTAACATCTAATTTACGATAATTCAATGTGAAAAAGGTAAATATAAATAAATTTGAGCTATATTATTTAATTTTAATTTTTACCTATATTATATAAAATGTATGTCACGGACTACAGTCTTTTATCTTTGTTTTTTAGTGGGGAAAATCCTACAATTTTATGTTGGAGTTGAAAAATAAAATATAATTATTTTTTACACCTACTATAGTCTATTATGTATGGTGCTTAGTGATAAAAAAACCTAAGACTTTGGAATGGGGAAGAAAAAACCTAAAATATTTGTCACTCATTTATAGTCTTTTAACTTTGTGGCTTACTTACGAAGAAACATGAAATTTGGTGATGGAGAAGAAACATATTGAATATTTTTACATCTAATTTACCATAATTCAATGTGAAAAAGGTAAACATAAATAAGTTTGAGCTTCATTACTTAATTTTAATTTTTACCTATATTATATAAAATATATGTAATGGACTATAGTCTTTTATGTTTGTTTTTTAGTGGGGAAAAACCTAAAATTTTATGTTGGAGTTGAAAAATAAAATTTAATTAATTTTTTTCACCTAAAATAGTCTATTACGTTTGGTGCTTAGTGATGGAAAAACATAAGACTTTGGCATGGTAAAGAAAAAACGTATAATATTTGTCACTCATTTATAGGCTTTCAACTCTGTGGCTTACTAACGAAAATATATGAAATTCGGTGATGGAGAAGAAACATTTTGAATATTTTTACATCTAATTTACGATAATTCAATGTGAAAAAGGTAAATATAAATACATTTGAGCTATATTATTTAATTTTAATTTTTACCTATATTATATAAAATATATGTCACGGACTATAGTCTTTTATCTTTGTTTTTTAGTGGGGAAAAACCTACAATTTTATGTTGGAGTTGAAAAATAAAATATAATTATTTTTTACACCTACTATAGTCTATTATGTATGGTGCTTAGTGATAAAAAAACCTAAGACTTTGGCATGGTGAAGAAGAAACCCAAAATATTTGTCACTCATTTATAGTCTTTTAACTTTGTGTCTTACTGACGAAGAAACATGAAATTTGGTGAAGGAGAAGAAACAAATTGAATATATTTACATCTAATTTACCATAATTCAATATGAAAAAGGTAAACATAAATAATTTTGAGCTTCATTACTTAATTTAAATTTTTACCTATATTATATAAAATATATGTCATGGACTATAGTCTTTTATATTTGTTTTTTAGTGGGGAAAAACCTACAATTTTATGATGGAGTTGAAAAATAAAATATAATTAATTTTTTGAACTTACTATAGTCAATTCTGTTTGGTGCTTAGTGATGGATAAACCTAAGACTTTGGCATGGTGAAGAAAAAACCTAAAATCTTTGTCACTCATTTATAGTCTTTTAACTCTGTGGCTTACTGACGAAGAAATATGAAATTTGGTGATGGAGAAGAAACATATTGAATATATTTACATCTAATTTACCATAATTCAATGTGAAAAAAGGTAAATATAAATAACTTTAAGCTTCATTATTTAATTTTAATTTTTACCTATATTATATAAAATATATGTCATGGACTATAGTCTTTTATCTTTGTTTTTTAGTGGGGAAAAGCCTAAAATTTTATGTTGGAGTTGAAAAATAAAATATAATTAATTTTTTAAACCTAAATAAGTCTATTATGTTTGGTTCTTAGTGATAAAAAAAACCTAAGACTTTAGCTTGGTGAAGAAAAAACCTAAAATATTTGTCATTTATTTATAGTCTTTTAACTTTGTGGCTTGCTAACGAAGAAACATGAAATTTTGTGATGGAGAAGAAACATATTGAATATATTTACATCTAATTTACCATAATTCAATGTGAAAAAGGTAAATATAAATAATTTTGAGATTCATAATTTAAGGTTAATTTTTACCTATATTATATAAAAAAAATATGTCATGAACTATAGTCTTTTAACTTTATTTTTAATGGGGAAAAACCTACAATTTTATGATGGAGTTGAAAAATAAAATATAATTAATTTTTTAAACTTACTATAGTCAATTATGTTTGGTGGTTAGTGATGGAAAAACCTAATACTTTGGCTTGGTAAAGAAAAAACCTAAACTATTTGTCATTCATTTATAGTCTTTTAACTTTCTGGCTTACTAACGAAGAAATATGAAATTCGGTGATGGAGAAGAAACATTTTGAATATTTTTACATCTAATTTACGATAATTCAATGTGAAAAAGGTAAATATAAATAAATTTGAGCTATATTATTTAATTTTAATTTTTACCTATATTATATAAAATTTATTTCATGGACTATAGTCTTTTATCTTTGTTTTTTAGTGGGGAAAAACCTACAATTTTATGTTGGAGTTGAAAAATAAAATATAATTATTTTTTACACCTACTATAGTCTATTATGTATGGTGCTTAGTGATAAAAAAACCTAAGACTTTGGCATGGTGAAGAAGAAACCCAAAATATTTGTCACTCATTTATAGTCTTTTAACTTTGTGTCTTACTGACGAAGAAACATGAAATTTGGTGAAGGAGAAGAAACAAATTGAATATATTTACATCTAATTTACCATAATTCAATATGAAAAAGGTAAACATAAATAATTTTGAGCTTCATTACTTAATTTAAATTTTTACCTATATTATATAAAATATATGTCATGGACTATAGTCTTTTATATTTGTTTTTTAGTGGGGAAAAACCTACAATTTTATGATGGAGTTGAAAAATAAAATATAATTAATTTTTTGAACTTACTATAGTCAATTCTGTTTGGTGCTTAGTGATGGATAAACCTAAGACTTTGGCATGGTGAAGAAAAAACCTAAAATCTTTGTCACTCATTTATAGTCTTTTAACTCTGTGGCTTACTGACGAAGAAATATGAAATTTGGTGATGGAGAAGAAACATATTGAATATATTTACATCTAATTTACCATAATTCAATGTGAAAAACGTAAATATAAATAATTTTGAGCTTCATTATTTAATTTTAATTTTTACCTATATTATATAAAATATATGTCATGGACTATAGTCTTTTATCTTTATTTTTTAGTGGGGAAAAACCTAAAATTTTATGTTGGAGTTGAAATTTAAAATATAATTTATTTTTTACGCCTAAAATAGTCTATTACATTTGGTTCTTAGTGATAAAAAAACCTAAGACTTTGGCATGGTGAAAAAAAACCTAAAATATTTGTTATTTATTTATAGTCTTTTAACTTTATGGCTTACTGACGAAGAAACCTGAAATTTTGTGATGGAGAAGAAACATGTTGAATATATTTACATCTAATTTACCATAATTCAATGTGAAAAAGGTAAATATAAATAAGTTTGAGCTTCATTATTTTATTTTAATTTTTACCTATATTATATAAAAAAATATGTCATGGATTATAGTCTTTTAACTCTGTGTTTAGTTGGGAAAAACATAAAATTTTATGAAAGAGTTGAAAAATAAAATATAATTAATTTTTTAAACTTACTATAGTCTATTATGTTTGGTGCTTAGTGATGGAAAAACCTAATACTTTGGCATGGTGAAGAAAAAACTTAAAATATTTGTCATTCATTTATAGTCTTTTAACTTTGTGGCTTACTGACGAAGAAATATGAAATTCGGTGATGGAGAAGAAATATATTGAATATTTTTACATCTAATTTACCATAATTCAATGGGAAAAAGGTATATATAAATAAGTTTGAGCTATATTATTTAATTTTAATTTTTAACTATATTATATAAAATTTATTTCATGGACTATAGTCTTTTATCTTTGTTTTTTAGTGGGGAAAAACCTACAATTTTATGTTGGAGTTGAAAAATAAAATATAATTAATTTTTTACACCTACTATAGTCTATTATTTATGGTGCTTAGTGATAAATAAACCTAATACTTTGGCATTGTGAAGAAAAAACCTAAAATATTTGTCACTCATTTATAGTCTTTTAACTTTGTGTCTTACTACGAAGAAACATGAAATTTGGTGATGGAGAAGAAACATATTGAATATTTTTACATCTAATTTACCATAATTCAATGTAAAAAAGGTACACATAAATAAGTTTGAGCTTCATTACTTAATTTTAATTTTTACCTATATTATATAAAATATATGTCATGGACTATAGTCTTTTATCTTTGTTTTCTAGTTGGGAAAAACCTAAAATTTTATGATGGAGTTGAAAAATAAAATATAATTAACTTTTTAAACTTACTATAGTCAATTATGTTTGGTGCTTAGTGATAAAAAAACATAAGACTTTGGCATTGTGAAGAAAAAACCTAAAATATTTGTTATTCATTTATAGTCTTTTAACTTTGTGGCTTACTGACGATGAAATATGAAATTTGGTGATGGAGAAGAAGCATATTGAATATATTTATATCTAATTTACCATAATCCAATGTGAAAATGGTAAATATAAATAAGTTTGAGCTTCATTATTTAATTTTAATTTTTACCTATATTATATAAAATATATGTCATGGACTATAGTCTTTTATCTTTGTTTTTTTGTGGGGAAAAACCTAAAATTTTATGTTGGAGTTGAAAAATAAAATATAATTAATTTTTTACACCTAAAAGAGTCTATTATGTTTGGTTCTTAGTGATAAAAAACCTAAGACTTTGGCATGGTGAAGAAAAAACCTAAAATATTTTTCATTTATTTATAGTCTTTTAACTTTGTGGCTTACTGACGAAGAAATATGAAATTCGGTGATGGAGAAGAAACATTTTGAATATTTTTACATCTAATTTACCATAATTCAATGTGAAAAAGGTAAATATAAATACGTTTGAGCTATACTATTTAATTTTAATTTTTACCTATATTATATAAAATATATGTCATGGACTATAGTCTTTTATCTTTGTTTTTTAGTGGTTAAAAACCTACAATTTTATGTTGGAGTTGAAAAATAAAATATAACTAATTTTTTACACCTACTATAGACTATTATGTATGGTGCTTTGTGATAAAAAAACCTAAGACTTTGGCATGGTGAAGAAAAAACCTAAAATATTTGTCACTTATTTATAGTCTTTTAACTCTGTGGCTAACTGACGAAGAAATATGAAATTTGGTAATGGAGAAGAAACATATTGAATATATTTACATCTAATTTACCATAATTCAATGTGAAAAAGGTAAATATAAATAAGTTTGAGCTTCATTATTTAATTTTAATTTTTACCTATATTATATAAAATATATGTCATGGAATATAGTCTTTTATCTTTGTTTTTTAGTGGGGAAAAACCTAAAATTTTATGTTAGAGTTGAAAAATAAAATATAATTAATTTTTTACACCTACAATAGTCTATTATGTTTGGTTCTTAGTGATAAAAAAAACCTAAGACTTTGGGATGGTGAAGAAAAAACCTAAAATATTTGTCATTCATTTATAGTCTTTTAACTTTGTGGCTTACTGACGAAGAAACATGATTTTTTTTTGGAGAAGAAACATATTGAATATATTTACATCTAATTTAACATAATTCAATGTGAAAAAGGTAAATATAAATAAGTTTGAGCTATACTATTTAATTTTATTTTTACCTATATTATATAAAATATATGTCATGGACTGTAGTCTTTTATCTTTGTTTTTTAGTGGGAAAAAACCTACAATTTTATGTTGGAGTTAAAAAATAAAATATAATTAATTTTTTACACCTACTATAGTCTATTATTTATGGTGCTTAGTGATAAATAAACCTAAGACTTTGGCATTGTGAAGAAAAAACCTAAAATATTTGTCACTCATTTATAGTCTTTTAACTTTGTGTCTTACTGACGAAGAAACATGTAATTTGGTGATGGAGAAGAAACATATTGAATATTTTTACATCTAATTTACCATAATTCAATGTGAAAAAGGTAAACATAAATAAGTTTGAGCTTCATTACTTAATTTTAATTTTTACCTATATTATATAAAATATATGTCATGGACTATAGTCTTTTATCTTTGTTTTCTAGTTGGGAAAAACCTAAAATTTTATGATGGAGTTCAAAAATAAAATATAATTAACTTTTTAAACTTACTATAGTAAATTATGTTTGGTGCTTAGTGATAAAAAAACATAAGACTTTGGCATTGTGAAGAAAAAACCTAAAATATTTGTTATTCATTTATAGTCTTTTAACTCTGTGGCTTACTGACGATGAAATATGAAATTTGGTGATGGAGAAGAAGCATATTGAATATATTTATATCTAATTTACCATAATTCAATGTGAAAAAGGTAAATATAAATAAGTTTGAGCTTCATTATTTAATTTTAATTTTTACCTATATTATATAAAATATATGTCATGGACTATAGTCTTTTATCTTTGTTTTTTTGTGGGGAAAAACCTAAAATTTTATGTTGGAGTTGAAAAATAAAATATAATTAATTTTTTACACCTAAAAGAGTCTATTATGTTTGGTTCTTAGTGATAAAAAACCTAAGACTTTGGCATGGTGAAGAAAAAACCTAAAATATTTTTCATTTATTTATAGTCTTTTAACTTTGTGGCTTACTGACGAAGAAATATGAAATTCGGTGATGGAGAAGAAACATTTTGAATATTTTTACATCTAATTTACCATAATTCAATGTGAAAAAGATAAATATAAATAAGTTTGAGCTATACTATTTAATTTTAAGTTTTACCTATATTATATAAAATATATGTCATGGACTATAGTCTTTTATCTTTGTTTTTTAGTGGTGAAAAACCTACAATTTTACGTTGGAGTTGAAAAATAAAATATAATTAATTTTTTACAACTACTATACACTATTATGTATGGTGCTTTGTGATAAAAAAACCTAAGACTTTGGCATGGTGAAGAAAAAACCTAAAATATTTGTCACTCATTTATAGTCTTTTAACTCTGTGGCTTACTGACGAAGAAATATGAAATTTGGTAATGGAGAAGAAACATATTGAATATATTTACATCTAATTTACCATAATTCAATGTGAAAAAGGTAAATATAAATAATTTTGAGCTTCATTTTTTAATTTTAATTTTTACCTATATTATATAAAATATATGTCATGGACTATAGTCTTTTATCTTTGTTTTTTAGTGGGGAAAAACCTAAAATTTTATGTTAGAGTTGAAAAATAAAATATAATTAATTTTTTACACCTACAATAGTCTATTATATTTGGTTCTTAGTGATAAAAAAAACCTAAGACTTTGGGATGGTGAAGAAAAAACCTAAAATATTTGTCATTCATTTATAGTCTTTTAACTTTGTGGCTTACTGACGAAGAAACATGATTGTTTTTTTTGGAGAAGAAACATATTGAATATATTTACATCTAATTTAACATAATTCAATGTGAAAAAGGTAAATATAAATAAGTTTGAGCTATATTATTTAATTTAAATTTTTACCTATCTTATATAAAAAAATATGTCATGGATTATAGTCTTTTATCTTTGTTTTTTGTGGGGAAAAACCTAAAATTTTATGATGCAGTTGAAAAATAAAATATAATTAATTTTTTAAACTTACTATAGTCTATTATGTTTGGTGCTTAGTGATGGAAAAACCTAATACTTTGGCATGGTGAATAAAAAACCTAAAATATTTGTCATTCATTTATAGTCTTTTAACTCTGTGTCTTACTGACGAAGAAATATGAAATTTGGTGATGGAGAAGAAACATATTGAATATATTTACATCTAATTTACCATAATTCAATGTGAAAAAGGTAAATATAAATAAGTTTGAGCTTCATTATTTAATTTTAATTTTTACCTATATTATATAAAATATATGTCATGGACTATAGTCTTTTATCTTTGTTTTTTTGTGGGGAAAAACCTAAAATTTTATGTTGGAGTTGAAAAATAAAATATAATTAATTTTTTACACCTAAAAGAGTCTATTATGTTTGGTTCTTAGTGATAAAAAACCTAAGACTTTGGCATGGTGAAGAAAAAACCTAAAATATTTTTCATTTATTTATAGTCTTTTAACTTTGTGGCTTACTGACGAAGAAATATGAAATTCGGTGATGGAGAAGAAACATTTTGAATATTTTTACATCTAATTTACCATAATTCAATGTGAGAAAGTTAAATATAAATAAGTTTGAGCTATACTATTTAATTTTAATTTTTACCTATATTATATAAAATATATGTCAAGGACTATAGTCTTTTATCTTTGTTTTTTAGTGGTGAAAAACCTACAATTTTATGTTGGAGTTGAAAAATAAAATATAATTAATTTTTTACACCTACTATAGACTATTATGTATGGTGCTTTGTGATAAAAAAACCTAAGACTTTGGCATGGTGAAGAAAAAACCTAAAATATTTGTCACTCATTTATAGTCTTTTAACTCTGTGGCTTACCGACGAAGAAATATGAAATTTGGTAATGGAGAAGAAACATATTGAATATATTTACATCTAATTTACCATAATTCAATGTGAAAAAGGTAAATGTAAATAAGTTTGAGCTTCAGTATTTAATTTTAATTTTTACCTATATTATATAAAATATATGTCATGGACTATAGTCTTTTATCTTTGTTTTTTAGTGGGGAAAAACATAAAATTTTATGTTATCGTAGAAAAATAAAATATAATTAATTTTTTAAACCTACAATAGTCTATTATGTTTGGTTCTTAGTGATAAAAAAAACCTAAGACTTTGGGATGGTGAAGAAAAAACCTAAAATATTTGTCATTCATTTATAGTCTTTTAACTTTGTGGCTTACTGACGAAGAAACATGATTTTTTTTTGGAGAAGAAACATATTGAATATATTTACATCTAATTTAACATAATTCAATGTGAAAAAGGTAAATATAAATAAGTTTGAGCTATATTATTTAATTTTAATTTTTACCTATCTTATATAAAAAAATATGTCATGGATTATAGTCTTTTATCTTTGTTTTTAGTGGGGAAAAACCTAAAATTTTATGATGGAGTTGAAAAATAAAATATAATTAATTTTTTAAACTTACTATAGTCTACTATGTTTGGTGCTTAGTGATGGAAAAACCTAATACTTTGGCATGGTGAAGAAAAAACCTAAAATATTTGTCACTCATTTATAGTCTTTTAACTCTGTGGCTTACTGACGAAGAAATATGAAATTCGGTGATGGAGAAGAAACATTTTGAATATTTTTACATCTAATTTACCATAATTCAATGTGAAAAAGGTAAATATAAATAAGTTTGAGCTATATTATTTAATTTTAATTTTTACCTATATTATATAAAATATATGTCATGGACTACAGTCTTTTATCTTTGTTTTTTAGTGGGGAAAAACCTAAAATTTTATGATGGAGTTGAAAAATAAAATATAATTAATTTTTTACACCTAAAATAGTCTATTATGTTTGGTTCTTTGTGATAAATAAACCTAAGACTTTGGCATGGTGAAGAAAAAACCTAAAATATTTGTCATTTATTTATAGTCTTTTAACTTTGTGGCTTACTGACGAAGAAACATGATTTTTAGTGATGGAGAAGAAACATATTGAATATATTTCCATCTAATTTACCATAATTCAATGTTAAAAAAAGGTAAATATTAATAATTTTGAGCTTCATTATTTAATTTTAATTTTTACCTATATTATATAAAAAATATGTCATGGATTATAGTCTTTTAACTTTGTTTTTAGTGGGGAAAAACCTAAAATTTTATGATGGAGTTGAAAAATAAAATATAATTAATTTTTTTAACTTTCTATAGTCTATTATGTGTGGTGCTTAGTGATGGAAAAACCTAATACTTTGGCATGGTGAAGAAAAAACCTAAAATATTTGTCATTTATTTATAGTCTTTTAACTTTGTGGCTTACTGACGAAGAAACATGATTTTGTGTGATGGAGAAGAAACATATTGAATATATTTACATCTAATTTACCATAATTCAATGTGACATAGGTAAATATTAATAATTTTGAGCTTCATTATTTAATTTTGATTTTTACCTATATTATATAAAGAAATATGTCATGGATTATAGTCTTTTAACGTTGTTTTTAGTGGGGAAAAACCTAAAATTTTATGATGGAGTTGAAAAATAAAATATATTTAATTTTTTAAACTTTCTATAGTCTATTATGTTTGGTGCTTAGTGATGGAAAAACCTAATACTTTGGCATGGTGAAGAAAAAACCTAAAATATTTGTCATTCATTTATAGTCTTTTAACTTTGTGGCTTACTGACGAAGAAATATGAAATTCGGTGATGGAGAAGAAACATATTGAATATTTTTACATCTAATTTACCATAATTCAATGTGAAAAAGGTAAACATAAATAATTTTGAGCTATATTATTTAATTTTAATTTTTACCTATATTATATAAAATATATTTCATGGACTATAGTATTTTATCTTTGTTTTTTAGTGGGAAAAACCAACAATTTTATGTTGGACTTGAAAAATAAAATATAATTAATTTGTTAAACCTACTATAGTCTATTATGTATGGTTCTTAGTGATAAAAAACCTAAGACTTTGGCATAGTGAAGAAAAAACCTAAAATATTTGTCACTCATTTATAGTCTTTTAACTCTGTGGCTTACTGACGAAGAAATATGAAATTTGGTGATGGAGAAGAAACATATTGAATATATTTACATCTAATTTACCATAATTCAATGTGAAAAAGGTAAATATAAATAAGTTTGAGCTTCATTATTTAATTTTAATTTTTACCTATATTATATAAAATATATGTCATGGACTATAGTCTTTTATCTTTGTTTTTTTGTGGGGAAAAACCTAAAATTTTATGTTGGAGTTGAAAAATAAAATATAATTAATTTTTTACACCTAAAAGAGTCTATTATGTTTGGTTCTTAGTGATAAAAAACCTAAGACTTTGGCATGGTGAAGAAAAAACCTAAAATATTTTTCATTTATTTATAGTCTTTTAACTTTGTGGCTTACTGACGAAGAAATATGAAATTCGGTGATGGAGAAGAAACATTTTGAATATTTTTACATCTAATTTACCATAATTCAATGTGAGAAAGGTAAATATAAATAAGTTTGAGCTATACTATTTAATTTTAATTTTTACCTATATTATATAAAATATATGTCAAGGACTATAGTCTTTTATCTTTGTTTTTTAGTGGTGAAAAACCTACAATTTTATGTTGGAGTTGAAAAATAAAATATAATTAATTTTTTACACCTACTATAGACTATTATGTATGGTGCTTTGTGATAAAAAAACCTAAGACTTTGGCATGGTGAAGAAAAAACCTAAAATATTTGTCACTCATTTATAGTCTTTTAACTCTGTGGCTTACCGACGAAGAAATATGAAATTTGGTAATGGAGAAGAAACATATTGAATATATTTACATCTAATTTACCATAATTCAATGTGAAAAAGGTAAATGTAAATAAGTTTGAGCTTCAGTATTTAATTTTAATTTTTACCTATATTATATAAAATATATGTCATGGACTATAGTCTTTTATCTTTGTTTTTTAGTGGGGAAAAACATAAAATTTTATGTTATCGTAGAAAAATAAAATATAATTAATTTTTTAAACCTACAATAGTCTATTATGTTTGGTTCTTAGTGATAAAAAAAACCTAAGACTTTGGGATGGTGAAGAAAAAACCTAAAATATTTGTCATTCATTTATAGTCTTTTAACTTTGTGGCTTACTGACGAAGAAACATGATTTTTTTTTGGAGAAGAAACATATTGAATATATTTACATCTAATTTAACATAATTCAATGTGAAAAAGGTAAATATAAATAAGTTTGAGCTATATTATTTAATTTTAATTTTTACCTATCTTATATAAAAAAATATGTCATGGATTATAGTCTTTTATCTTTGTTTTTAGTGGGGAAAAACCTAAAATTTTATGATGGAGTTGAAAAATAAAATATAATTAATTTTTTAAACTTACTATAGTCTACTATGTTTGGTGCTTAGTGATGGAAAAACCTAATACTTTGGCATGGTGAAGAAAAAACCTAAAATATTTGTCACTCATTTATAGTCTTTTAACTCTGTGGCTTACTGACGAAGAAATATGAAATTCGGTGATGGAGAAGAAACATTTTGAATATTTTTACATCTAATTTACCATAATTCAATGTGAAAAAGGTAAATATAAATAAGTTTGAGCTATATTATTTAATTTTAATTTTTACCTATATTATATAAAATATATGTCATGGACTACAGTCTTTTATCTTTGTTTTTTAGTGGGGAAAAACCTAAAATTTTATGATGGAGTTGAAAAATAAAATATAATTAATTTTTTACACCTAAAATAGTCTATTATGTTTGGTTCTTTGTGATAAATAAACCTAAGACTTTGGCATGGTGAAGAAAAAACCTAAAATATTTGTCATTTATTTATAGTCTTTTAACTTTGTGGCTTACTGACGAAGAAACATGATTTTTAGTGATGGAGAAGAAACATATTGAATATATTTCCATCTAATTTACCATAATTCAATGTGAAAAAGGTAAATATTAATAATTTTGAGCTTCATTATTTAATTTTAATTTTTACCTATATTATATAAAAAATATGTCATGGATTATAGTCTTTTAACTTTGTTTTTAGTGGGGAAAAACCTAAAATTTTATGATGGAGTTGAAAAATAAAATATAATTAATTTTTTTAACTTTCTATAGTCTATTATGTGTGGTGCTTAGTGATGGAAAAACCTAATACTTTGGCATGGTGAAGAAAAAACCTAAAATATTTGTCATTTATTTATAGTCTTTTAACTTTGTGGCTTACTGACGAAGAAACATGATTTTGTGTGATGGAGAAGAAACATATTGAATATATTTACATCTAATTTACCATAATTCAATGTGACATAGGTAAATATTAATAATTTTGAGCTTCATTATTTAATTTTGATTTTTACCTATATTATATAAAGAAATATGTCATGGATTATAGTCTTTTAACGTTGTTTTTAGTGGGGAAAAACCTAAAATTTTATGATGGAGTTGAAAAATAAAATATATTTAATTTTTTAAACTTTCTATAGTCTATTATGTTTGGTGCTTAGTGATGGAAAAACCTAATACTTTGGCATGGTGAAGAAAAAACCTAAAATATTTGTCATTCATTTATAGTCTTTTAACTTTGTGGCTTACTGACGAAGAAATATGAAATTCGGTGATGGAGAAGAAACATATTGAATATTTTTACATCTAATTTACCATAATTCAATGTGAAAAAGGTAAACATAAATAAGTTTGAGCTATATTATTTAATTTTAATTTTTACCTATATTATATAAAATATATTTCATGGACTATAGTATTTTATCTTTGTTTTTTAGTGGGAAAAACCAACAATTTTATGTTGGACTTGAAAAATAAAATATAATTAATTTGTTAAACCTACTATAGTCTATTATGTATGGTTCTTAGTGATAAAAAACCTAAGACTTTGGCATAGTGAAGAAAAAACCTAAAATATTTGTCACTCATTTATAGTCTTTTAACTCTGTGGCTTACTGACGAAGAAATATGAAATTTGGTGATGGAGAAGAAACATATTGATTATATTTACATCTAATTTACCATAATTCAATGTGAAAAAGGTAAATATAAATAAGTTTGAGCTTCATTATTTAATTTTAATTTTTACCTATATTATATAAAATATATGTCATGGACTATAGTCTTTTATCTTTGTTTTTTAGTGGGGAAAAACCTAAAATTTTATGTTGGAGTTGAAAAATAAAATATAATTACTTTTTTACACCTAAAAGAGTCTATTATGTTTGGTTCTTAGTGATAAAAAAACCTAAGACTTTGGCATGGTGAAGAAAAAACCTAAAATATTTGTCATTTATTTATAGTCTTTTAACTTTGTGGCTTACTGACGAAGAAACATGAAATTTTGTGATGGAGAAGAAACATATTGAATATATTTACATCTAATTTACAATAATTCAATGTGAAAAAGGTAAATATAAATAAGTTTGAGCTTCATTATTTAATTTTAATTTTTACCTATATTATTTAAAAAAATATGTCATGGATTATAGTCTTTTAACTTTGTTTTTAGTGGGGAAAAACCTAAAATTTTATGATGGAGTTGAAAAATAAAATATAATTAATTTTTTAAACTTACTATAGTCTATTACGTTTGGTGCTTAGTGATGGAAAAACCTAATACTTTGGTATGGTGAAGAAAAAACCTAAAATACTTGTCATTCATTTATAGTCTTTTAATTTTGTGGCTTAATGACGAAGAAATATGAAATTCGGTGATGGAGAAGAAACATATTGAATATTTTTACATCTAATTTACCATAATTCAATGTGAAAAAGGTAAATATAAATAATTTTGAGCTTCATTATTTAATTTTAATTTTTACCTATATTATATAAAAAATATGTCATGGATTATAGTCTTTTAACTTTGTTTTTAGTGGGGAAAAACCTAAAATTTTATGATGGAGTTGAAAAATAAAATATAATTAATTTTTTTAACTTACTATAGTCTATTATGTTTGGTGCTTAGTGATGGAAAAACCTAATACTTTGGCATGGTGAAGAAAAAACCTAAAATATTTGTCATTCATTTATAGTCTTTTAACTTTGTGGCTTACTGACGAAGAAATATGAAATTCGGTGATGGAGAAGAAACATATTGAATATTTTTACATCTAATTTACCATAATTCAATGTGAAAAAGGTAAATATAAATAATTTTGAGCTATATTATTTAATTTTAATTTTTACCTATATTATATAAAATATATTTCATGGACTATAGTCTTTTATCTTTGTTTTTTAGTGGGAAAAACCTACAATTTTATGTTGGAGTTGAAAAATAAAATATAATTAATTTTTTAAACCTACTATAGTCTATTATGTATGGTTCTTAGTGATAAAAAAACCTAAGACTTTGGCATAGTGAAGAAAAAACCTAAAATATTTGTCACTTATTTATAGTCTTTTAACTCTGTGGCTTACTGACGAAGAAATATGAAATTTGGTAATGGAGAAGAAACATATTGAATATATTTACATCTAATTAACCATAATTCAATGTGAAAAATGTAAATATAAATAAGTTTGAGCTTCATTATTTAATTTTAATTTTTACCTATATTATATAAAATATATGTCATGGACTATAGTCTTTTATCTTTGTTTTTTAGTGGGGAAAAACCTAAAATTTTATGTTGGAGTTGAAAATTAAAATATAATTAATTTTTTACACCTAAAATAGTCTATTATGTTTGGTTCTTTGTGACAAAAAAACCTAAGACTTTGGCATGGTGAAGAAAAAACCTAAAATATTTGTCATTTATTTATAGTCTTTTAACTTTGTGACTTACTGACGAAGAAACATGATTTTTTGTGATGGAGAAGAAACATATTGAACATATTTACATCTAATTTACCATAATTCAATGTGAAAAAGGTAAATATTAATAAGTTTGAGTTTCATTATTTAATTTTAATTTTTACCTATATTATATAAAAAATATGTCATGGATTATAGTCTTTTAACTTTGTTTTTAGTGGGGAAAAACCTAAAATTTTATGATGGAGTTGAAAAATAAAATATAATTAATTTTTTAAACTTACTATAGTCTATTACGTTTGGTGCTTAGTGATGGAAAAACCTAATACTTTGGCATGGTGAAGAAAAAACCTAAAATATTTGTCATTTATTTATAGTCTTTTAATTTTGTGGCTTAATGACGAAGAAATATGAAATTCGGTGATGGAGAAGAAACATATTGAATATTTTTACATCTAATTTACCATAATTCAATGTGAAAAAGGTAAATATAAATAAGTTTGAGCTTCATTATTTAATTTTAATTTTTACCTATATTATATAAAAAATATGTCATGGATTATAGTCTTTTAACTTTGTTTTTAGTGGGGAAAAACCTAAAATTTTATGATGGAGTTGAAAAATAAAATATAATTAATTTTTTTAACTTACTATAGTCTATTATGTTTGGTGCTTAGTTATGGAAAAACCTAATACTTTGGCATGGTGAAGAAAAAACCTAAAATATTTGTCATTCATTTATAGTCTTTTAACTTTGTGGCTTACTGACGAAGAAATATGAAATTCGGTGATGGAGAAGAAACATATTGAATATTTTTACATCTAATTTACCATAATTCAATGTGAAAAAGGTAAATATAAATAATTTCGAGCTATATTATTTAATTTTAATTTTTACCTATATTATATAAAATATATTTCATGGACTATAGTCTTTTATCTTTGTTTTTTAGTGGGAAAACCCTACAATTTTATGTTGGAGTTGAAAAATAAAATATAATTAATTTTTTAAACCTACTATAGTCTATTATGTATGGTGCTTAGTGATAAAAAAACCTAAGACTTTGGCATAGTGAAGAAAAAACCTAAAATATTTGTCACTCATTTATAGTCTTTTAACTCTGTGGCTTACTGACGAAGAAATATGAAATTTGGTAATGGAGAAGAAACATATTGAATATATTTACATCTAATTAACCATAATTCAATGTGAAAAAGGTAAATATAAATAAGTTTGAGCTTCATTATTTAATTTTAATTTTTATCTATATTATATAAAATATATGTCATGGATCATAGTCTTTTATCTTTGTTTTTTAGTGGGGAAAAACCTAAAATTTTATGTTGGAGTTGAAAAATAAAATATAATTAATTTTTTACACCTAAAATAGTCTATTATGTTTGGTTCTTTGTGATAAAAAAACCTAAGACTTTGGCATGGTGAAGAAAAAACCTAAAATATTTGTCATTTATTTATAGTCTTTTAACTTTGTGGCTTACTGACGAAGAAACATGATTTTTTGTGATGGAGAAGAAACATATTGAACATATTTACATCTAATTTACCATAATTCAATGTGAAAAAGGTAAATATTAATAGGTTTGAGCTTCATTATTTAATTTTAATTTTTACCTATATTATATAAAAAATATGTCATGGATTATAGTCTTTTAACTTTGTTTTTAGTGGGGAAAAACCTAAAATTTTATGATGGAGTTGAAAAATAAAATATAATTAATTTTTTAAACTTACTATAGTCTATTACGTTTGGTCCTTAGTGATGGAGAAACCTAATACTTTGGCATGGTGAAGAAAAAACCTAAAATATTTGTCATTCAATTATAGTCTTTTAATTTTGTGGCTTAATGACGAAGAAATATGAAATTCGGTGATGGAGAAGAAACACATTGAATATTTTTACATCTAATTTACCATAATTCAATGTGAAAAAGGTAAATATAAATAAGTTTGAGCTTCATTATTTAATTTTAATTTTTACCTATATTATATAAAAAATATGTCATGGATTATAGTCTTTTAACTTTGTTTTTAGTGGGGAAAAACCTAAAATTTTATGATGGAGTTGAAAAATAAAATATAATTAATTTTTTTAACTTACTGTAGTCTATTATGTTTGGTGATTAGTGATGGAAAAACCTAATACTTTGGCATGGTGAAGAAAAAACCTAAAATATTTGTCATTCATTTATAGTCTTTTAACTTTGTGGCTTACTGACGAAGAAATATGAAATTCGGTGATGGAGAAGAAACATATTGAATATTTTTACATCTAATTTACCATAATTCAATGTGAAAAAGGTAAATATAAATAAGTTTGAGCTATATTATTTAATTTTAATTTTTACCTATATTATATAAAATATATTTCATGGACTATAGTCTTTTATCTTTGTTTTTTAGTGGGAAAAAGCTACAATTTTATGTTGGAGTTGAAAAATAAAATATAATTAAATTTTTAAACCTACTATAGTCTATTATGTATTCTGCTTAGTGATAAAAAAACCTAAGACTTTGGCATAGTGAAGAAAAAACCTAAAATATTTGTCACTCATTTATAGTCTTTTAACTCTGTGGCTTACTGACGAAGAAATATGAAATTTGGTAATGGAGAAGAAACATATTGAATATATTTACATCTAATTAACCATAATTCAATGTGAAAAAGGTAAATATAAATAAGTTTGAGCTTCATTATTTAATTTTAATTTTTATCTATATTATATAAAATATATGTCATGGACTATAGTCTTTTATCTTTGTTTTTTAGTGGGGAAAAACCTAAAATTTTATGTTGGAGTTGAAAAATAAAATATAATTAATTTTTTACACCTAAAATAGTCTATTATGTTGGGTTCTTTGTGATAAAAAAACCTAAGACTTTGGCATGGTGAAGAAAAAACCTAAAATATTTGTCATTTATTTATAGTCTTTTAACTTTGTGGCTTACTGACGAAGAAACATGATTTTTTGTGATGGAGAAGAAACATATTGAACATATTTACATCTAATTTACCATAATTCAATGTGAAAAAGGTAAATATTAATAGGTTTGAGCTTCATTATTTAATTTTAATTTTTACCTATATTATATAAAAAATATGTCATGGATTATAGTCTTTTAACTTTGTTTTTAGTGGGGAAAAACCTAAAATTTTATGATGGAGTTGAAAAATAAAATATAATTAATTTTTTAAACTTACTATAGTCTATTACGTTTGGTCCTTAGTGATGGAGAAACCTAATACTTTGGCATGGTGAAGAAAAAACCTAAAATATTTGTCATTCATTTATAGTCTTTTAATTTTGTGGCTTAATGACGAAGAAATATGAAATTCGGTGATGGAGAAGAAACACATTGAATATTTTTACATCTAATTTACCATAATTCAATGTGAAAAAGGTAAATATAAATAAGTTTGAGCTTCATTATTTAATTTTAATTTTTACCTATATTATATAAAAAATATGTCATGGATTATAGTCTTTTAACTTTATTTTTAGTGGGGAAAAACCTAAAATTTTATGATGGAGTTGAAAAATAAAATATAATTAATTTTTTTAACTTACTGTAGTCTATTATGTTTGGTGATTAGTGATGGAAAAACCTAATACTTTGGCATGGTGAAGAAAAAACCTAAAATATTTGTCATTCATTTATAGTCTTTTAACTTTGTGGCTTACTGACGAAGAAATATGAAATTCGGTGATGGAGAAGAAACATATTGAATATTTTTACATCTAATTTACCATAATTCAATGTGAAAAAGGTAAATATAAATAAGTTTGAGCTATATTATTTAATTTTAATTTTTACCTATATTATATAAAATATATTTCATGGACTATAGTCTTTTATCTTTGTTTTTTAGTGGGAAAAAGCTACAATTTTATGTTGGAGTTGAAAAATAAAATATAATTAAATTTTTAAACCTACTATAGTCTATTATGTATGCTGCTTAGTGATAAAAAAACCTAAGACTTTGGCATAGTGAAGAAAAAACCTAAAATATTTGTCACTCATTTATAGTCTTTTAACTCTGTGGCTTACTGACGAAGAAATATGAAATTTGGTAATGGAGAAGAAACATATTGAATATATTTACATCTAATTAACCATAATTCAATGTGAAAAAGATAAATATAAATAAGTTTGAGCTTCATTATTTAATTTTAATTTTTACCTATATTATATAAAATATATGTCATGGACTATATTCTTTTATCTTTGTTTTTTAGTGGGGAAAAACCTAAAATTTTATGTTGGAGTTGAAAAATAAAATATAATTAATTTTTTACACCTAAAATAGTCTATTATGTTTGGTTCTTTGTGATAAAAAAACCTAAGACTTTGGCATGGTGAAGAAAAAACCTAAAATATTTGTCATTTATTTATAGTCTTTTAACTTTGTGGCTTACTGACGAAGAAACATGATTTTTTGTGATGGAGAAGAAACATATTGAACATATTTACATCTAATTTACCATAATTCAATGTGAAAAAGGTAAATATTAATAAGTTTGAGCTTCATTATTTAATTTTAATTTTTACCTATATTATATAAAAAATATGTCATGGATTATAGTCTTTTATCTTTGTTTTTAGTGGGGAAAAACCTAAAATTTTATGATGGAGTTGAAAAATAAAATATAATTAATTTTTTAAACTTACTATAGTCTATTACGTTTGGTCCTTAGTGATGGAGAAACCTAATACTTTGGCATGGTGAAGAAAAAACCTAAAATATTTGTCATTCATTTATAGTCTTTTAATTTTGTGGCTTAATGACGAAGAAATATGAAATTCGGTGATGGAGAAGAAACACATTGAATATTTTTACATCTAATTTACCATAATTCAATGTGAAAAAGGTAAATATAAATAAGTTTGAGCTTCATTATTTAATTTTAATTTTTACCTATATTATATAAAAAATATGTCATGGATTATAGTCTTTTAACTTTGTTTTTAGTGGGGAAAAACCTAAAATTTTATGATGGAGTTGAAAAATAAAATATAATTAATTTTTTTAACTTACTGTAGTCTATTATGTTTGGTGATTAGTGATGGAAAAACCTAATACTTTGGCATGGTGAAGAAAAAACCTAAAATATTTGTCATTCATTTATAGTCTTTTAACTTTGTGGCTTACTGACGAAGAAATATGAAATTCGGTGATGGAGAAGAAACATATTGAATATTTTTACATCTAATTTACCATAATTCAATGTGAAAAAGGTAAATATAAATAAGTTTGAGCTATATTATTTAATTTTAATTTTTACCTATATTATATAAAATATATTTCATGGACTATAGTCTTTTATCTTTGTTTTTTAGTGGGAAAAAGCTACAATTTTATGTTGGAGTTGAAAAATAAAATATAATTAAATTTTTAAACCTACTATAGTCTATTATGTATGCTGCTTAGTGATAAAAAAAACCTAAGACTTTGGCATAGTGAAGAAAAAACCTAAAATATTTGTCACTCATTTATAGTCTTTTAACTCTGTGGCTTACTGACGAAGAAATATGAAATTTGGTAATGGAGAAGAAACATATTGAATATATTTACATCTAATTAACCATAATTCAATGTGAAAAAGATAAATATAAATAAGTTTGAGCTTCATTATTTAATTTTAATTTTTACCTATATTATATAAAATATATGTCATGGACTATAGTCTTTTATCTTTGTTTTTTAGTGGGGAAAAACCTAAAATTTTATGTTGGAGTTGAAAAATAAAATATAATTAATTTTTTACACCTAAAATAGTCTATTATGTTTGGTTCTTTGTGATAAAAAAACCTAAGACTTTGGCATGGTGAAGAAAAAACCTAAAATATTTGTCATTTATTTATAGTCTTTTAACTTTGTGGCTTACTGACGAAGAAACATGATTTTTTGTGATGGAGAAGAAACATATTGAACATATTTACATCTAATTTACCATAATTCAATGTGAAAAAGGTAAATATTAATAAGTTTGAGCTTCATTATTTAATTTTAATTTTTACCTATATTATATAAAAAATATGTCATGGATTATAGTCTTTTAACTTTGTTTTTAGTGGGGAAAAACCTAAAATTTTATGATGAAGTTGAAAAATAAAATATAATTAATTTTTTAAACTTACTATAGTCTATTACGTTTGGTGCTTAGTGATGTAAAAACCTAATACTTTGGCATGGTGAAGAAAAAACCTAAAATATTTGTCATTCATTTATAGTCTTTTAATTTTGTGGCTTAATGACAAAGAAATATGAAATTCGGTGATGGAGAAGAAACATATTGAATATTTTTACATCTAATTAACCATAATTCAATGTGAAAAATGTAAATATAAATAAGTTTGAGCTATATTATTTAATTTTAGTTTTTACCTATATTATATAAAATATATGTCGTGGACTATAGTCTTTTATCTTTGTTTTTTAGTGGGGAAAAACCTACAATTTTATGTTGGAGTTGAAAAATAAAATATAATTAATTTTTTACACCTACTATAGTCTATTATGTATGGTGCTTAGTGATAAAAAAAACCTAAGACTTTGGCATGGTGAAGAAAAAACCTAAAATATTTGTCACTCATTTATAGTCTTTTAACTCTGTGGCTTACTGACGAAGAAATATGAAATTTGGCAATGGAGAAGAAACATATTGAATATATTTACATCTAATTAACCATAATTCAATGTGAAAAAGGTAAATATAAATAAGTTTGAGCTTCATTATTTAATTTTAATTTTTATCTATATTATATAAAATATATGTCATGGACTATAGTCTTTTATCTTTGTTTTTTAGTGGGGAAAAACCTAAAATTTTATGTTGGAGTTGAAAAATAAAATATAATTAATTTTTTACACCTAAAATAGTCTATTATGTTTGGTTCTTTGTGATAAAAAAACCTAAGACTTTGGCATGGTGAAGAAAAAACCTAAAATATTTGTCATTTATTTATAGTCTTTTAACTTTGTGGCTTACTGACGAAGAAACATGATTTTTTGTGATGGAGAAGAAACATATTGAACATATTTACATCTAATTTACCATAATTCAATGTGAAAAAGGTAAATATTAATAGGTTTGAGCTTCATTATTTAATTTTAATTTTTACCTATATTATATAAAAAATATGTCATGGATTATAGTCTTTTAACTTTGTTTTTAGTGGGGAAAAACCTAAAATTTTATGATGGAGTTGAAAAATAAAATATAATTAATTTTTTAAACTTACTATAGTCTATTACGTTTGGTCCTTAGTGATGGAGAAACCTAATACTTTGGCATGGTGAAGAAAAAACCTAAAATATTTGTCATTCATTTATAGTCTTTTAATTTTGTGGCTTAATGACGAAGAAATATGAAATTCGGTGATGGAGAAGAAACACATTGAATATTTTTACATCTAATTTACCATAATTCAATGTGAAAAAGGTAAATATAAATAAGTTTGAGCTTCATTATTTAATTTTAATTTTTACCTATATTATATAAAAAATATGTCATGGATTATAGTCTTTTAACTTTGTTTTTAGTGGGGAAAAACCTAAAATTTTATGATGGAGTTGAAAAATAAAATATAATTAATTTTTTTAACTTACTGTAGTCTATTATGTTTGGTGATTAGTGATGGAAAAACCTAATACTTTGGCATGGTGAAGAAAAAACCTAAAATATTTGTCATTCATTTATAGTCTTTTAACTTTGTGGCTTACTGACGAAGAAATATGAAATTCGGTGATGGAGAAGAAACATATTGAATATTTTTACATCTAATTTACCATAATTCAATGTGAAAAAGGTAAATATAAATAAGTTTGAGCTATATTATTTAATTTTAATTTTTACCTATATTATATAAAATATATTTCATGGACTATAGTCTTTTATCTTTGTTTTTTAGTGGGAAAAAGCTACAATTTTATGTTGGAGTTGAAAAATAAAATATAATTAAATTTTTAAACCTACTATAGTCTATTATGTATGCTGCTTAGTGATAAAAAAACCTAAGACTTTGGCATAGTGAAGAAAAAACCTAAAATATTTGTCACTCATTTATAGTCTTTTAACTCTGTGGCTTACTGACGAAGAAATATGAAATTTGGTAATGGAGAAGAAACATATTGAATATATTTACATCTAATTAACCATAATTCAATGTGAAAAAGATAAATATAAATAAGTTTGAGCTTCATTATTTAATTTTAATTTTTACCTATATTATATAAAATATATGTCATGGACTATAGTCTTTTATCTTTGTTTTTTAGTGGGGAAAAACCTAAAATTTTATGTTGGAGTTGAAAAATAAAATATAATTAATTTTTTACACCTAAAATAGTCTATTATGTTTGGTTCTTTGTGATAAAAAAACCTAAGACTTTGGCATGGTGAAGAAAAAACCTAAAATATTTGTCATTTATTTATAGTCTTTTAACTTTGTGGCTTACTGACGAAGAAACATGATTTTTTGTGATGGAGAAGAAACATATTGAACATATTTACATCTAATTTACCATAATTCAATGTGAAAAAGGTAAATATTAATAAGTTTGAGCTTCATTATTTAATTTTAATTTTTACCTATATTATATAAAAAATATGTCACGGATTATAGTCTTTTAACTTTGTTTTTAGTGGGGAAAAACCTAAAATTTTATGATGAAGTTGAAAAATAAAATATAATTAATTTTTTAAACTTACTATAGTCTATTACGTTTGGTGCTTAGTGATGTAAAAACCTAATACTTTGGCATGGTGAAGAAAAAACCTAAAATATTTGTCATTCATTTATAGTCTTTTAATTTTGTGGCTTAATGACAAAGAAATATGAAATTCGGTGATGGAGAAGAAACATATTGAATATTTTTACATCTAATTAACCATAATTCAATGTGAAAAATGTAAATATAAATAAGTTTGAGCTATATTATTTAATTTTAGTTTTTACCTATATTATATAAAATATATGTCGTGGACTATAGTCTTTTATCTTTGTTTTTTAGTGGGGAAAAACCTACAATTTTATGTTGGAGTTGAAAAATAAAATATAATTAATTTTTTACACCTACTATAGTCTATTATGTATGGTGCTTAGTGATAAAAAAAACCTAAGACTTTGGCATGGTGAAGAAAAAACCTAAAATATTTGTCACTCATTTATAGTCTTTTAACTCTGTGGCTTACTGACGAAGAAATATGAAATTTGGTAATGGAGAAGAAACATATTGAATATATTTACATCTAATTTACCATAATTCAATGTGAAAAAGTTAAATATAAATAAGTTTGAGCTTCATTATTTAATTTTAATTTTTACCTATATTATATAAAATATATGTCATGGACTATAGTCTTTTATCTTTGTTTTTTAGTGGGGAAAAACCTAAATTTTTATGTTGGAGTTGAAAAATAAAATATAATTAATTTTTTGAACTTACTATAGTCAATTATGTTTGGTGCCTAGTGATGAAAAAACATAATACTTTGGCATGGTGAAGAAAAAACCTAAAATATTTTTCATTCATTTATAGTCTTTTAACTCTGTGGCTTACTGACGAAGAAATATGAAATTTGGTGATGGAGAAGAAACATATTGAATATATTTACATCTAATTTACCATAATTCAATGTGAAAAAGGTAAATATAAATAATTTTGAGCTTCATTATTTAATTTTAATTTTTACATATATTATATAAAATACATGTCATGGACTATAGTCTTTTATCTTTGTTTTTTAGTGGGGAAAAACCTAAACAATTATGTTGGAGTTGAAAAATAAAATATAATTAATTTTTTACACCTACAATAGTCTATTATGTTTGGTTCTTAGTGATAAAAAAACCTAATACTTTGGGAAGGTGAAGAAAAAACGTAAAATATTTGTCATTCATTTATAGTCTTTTAACTTTGTGGCTTACTGACGAAGAAACATGAAATTTTATGATGGAGAAGAAACATATTGAATATATTTACATCTAATTTACCATAATTCAATGTGAAAAAGGTAAATATAAATAAGTTTGAGCTTCATTATTTAATTTTAAATTTTACCTATATTATATAAAATAATATGTCATGGACTATAGTCTTTTAACTTTTTTTTTAGTGGGGAAAAACCTAAAATTTTATGATGGAGTTGAAAAATAAAATATAATTAATTTTCTTAACTTACTATAGTCTATTATGTTTGGTGCTTAGTGATGGAAAAACCTAATACTTTGGCATGGTGAAAAAAAATCCTGAAATATTTGTCATTCATTTATAGTCTTTTTAACTTTGTGGCTTATTGACGAAGAAATATGAAATTCTGTGATGGAGAAGAAACACATTGAATATTTTTACATCTAATTTACCATAATTCAATGTGAAAAAGGTAAATATAAATAAGTTTTAGCTATATTAATTAATTTTAATTTTTATCTATATTATATAAAATATATGTCATGGACTATAGTCTTTTATCTTTGTTTTTTAGTGGGTAAAAACCTACAATTTTATGTTGGAGTTGAAAAATAAAATATAATTAATTTTTAACACATACTATAGTCTATTATGTATGGTGCTTAGTGATTAAAAAAACCTAAGACTTTGGCATGGTGAAGAAAAAACCTAAAATATTTGTCACTCTTTTATAGTCTTTTAACTTTGTGTCTTACTGACGAAGAAACATGAAATTTGGTGATGGAGAAGAAACATATTGAATATTTTTACATCTAATTTACCATAATTCAATGTGAAAAAGGAAAACATAAATAAGTTTGAGCTTCATTACTTAATTTTAATTTTTACCTATATTATATAAAATATATGTCATGGGCAACAGTCTTGTATCTTTGTTTTTTAGTGGGGAAAAACCTAAATTTTTATGATGGAGTTGAAAAATAAAATATAATTAATTTTTTAAACTTACTATAGTCAATTATATTTGGTGCTTAGTGATGAAAAAACATAAGACTTTGGCATGGTGAAGAAAAAACCTAAAATATTTGTCGTTCATTTATAGTCTTTTAACTCTGTGTCTTACTGACGAAGAAATATGAAATTTGGTGATGGAGAAGAAACATATTGAATATATTTACATCTAATTTACCATAATTCAATGTGAAAAAGTTAAATATAAATAAGTTTGAGTTTCATTATTTAATTTTAATTTTTACCTATATTATATAAAATATATGTCATGGACTATAGTCTTTTATCTTTGTTTTTTAATGGGGAAAAACCTAAAATTTTATGTTGGAGTTGAAAAATAAAATATAATTAATTTTTTACACCTAAAATAGACTATTATGTTTGGTTCTTAGTGATAAAAAAACCTAAGACTTTGGGATGGTGAAGAAAAAACCTAAAATATTTGTCATTCATTTATAGTCTTTTAACTTTGTGGCTTACTGACGAAGAAACATGAAATTTTATGATGGAGAAGAAACATATTGAATATATTTACATCTAATTTACCATAATTCAATGTGAAAAAGGTAAATATAAATAAGTTTCAGCTTCATTATTTAATTTTAATTTTTACCTATCTTATATAAAAAAATATGTCATGGATTATAGTCTTTTAACTTTGTTTTTAGTGGGGAAAAACCTAAAATTTTATGATGGAGTTGAAAAATAAAATATAATTAATTTTTTTAACATACTATAGTCTATTATGTTTGGTGCTTAGTGATTTAAAAACCTAATACTTTGGCATGGTGAAGAAAAAACCTAAAATATTTGTCATTCATTTATAGTGTTTTAACTTTGTGGCTTATTGACGAAGAAATATGAAATTCTGTGATGGAGAAGAAACATATTGAATATTTTTACATCTAATTTACCATAATTTAATGTGAAAAAGGTAAATATAAATAAGTGTTAGCTATATTATTTAATTTTAATTTTTACCTATATTATATAAAATATATGTCATGGACTATAGTCTTTTATCTTTGTTTTTTAGTGGGGAAAAACCTACAATTTTATGTTGGAGTTGAAAAATAAAATATAATTAATTTTTTACACATACTATAGTCTATTATGTATGGTGCTTAGTGATAAAAAAACTTAAGACTTTGGCATGGTGAAGAAAAAACCTAAAATATTTGTCACTCATTTATAGTCTTTTAACTTTGTGTCTTACTGACGAAGAAACATGAAATTTGGTGATGGAGAAAAAACATATTGAATATTTTTACATCTAATTAACCATAATTCAATGTTAAAAAGGTAAACATAAATAAGTTTGAGCTTCAATACTTAATTTTAATTTTTACCTATATTATATAAAATATATGTCATGGGCAACAGTCTTGTATCTTTGTTTTTTAGTGCGGAAAAACCTAAATTCTTATGATGGAGTTGAAAAATAAAATATAATTAATTTTTTAAACTTACTATAGTCAATTATGTTTGGGGCTTAGTGATGAAAAAACATAAGACTTTGGCATGGTGAAGAAAAAACCTAAAATATTTGTCGTTCATTTATAGTCTTTTAACTCTGTGGCTTACTGACGAAGAAATATGAAATTTGGTGATGGAGAAGAAACGTATTGAATATATTTACATCTAATTTACCATAATTCAATGTGAAAAAGGTAAATAGAAATAAGTTTGAGCTTCATTATTTAATTTTAATTTTTACCTATATTATATAAAAAAATATGTCATGGATTATAGTCTTTTAACTTTGTTTTTAGTGGGGAAAAACCTAAAATTTTATGATGGAGTTGAAAAATAAAATATAATTTATTTTTTAAACTTACTATAGTCTATTACGTTTGGTGCTTAGTGATGGAAAAACCTAATACTTTGGCATGGTGAAGAAAAAACCTAAAATATTTGTCATTCATTTATAGTCTTTTAATTTTGTGGCTTAATGACGAAGAAATATGAAATTTGGTGATGGAGAAGAAACACATTGAATATTTTTACATCTAATTTACCATAATTCAATGTGAAAAAGGTAAATATAAATAAGTTTTAGCTATATTAATTAATTTTAATTTTTACCTATATTATATAAAATATATGTCATGGACTATAGTCTTTTATCTTTGTTTTTTAGTGGGTAAAAACCTACAATTTTATGTTGGAGTTGAAAAATAAAATATAATTAATTTTTAACACATACTATAATCTATTATGTATGGTGCTTAGGGATTAAAAAAACCTAAGACTTTGGCATGGTGAAGAAAAAACCTAAAATATTTGTCATTCTTTTATAGTCTTTTAACTTTGTGTCTTACTGACGAAGAAACATGAAATTTGGTGATGGAGAAGAAACATATTGAATATTTTTACATCTGATTTACCATAATTCAATGTGAAAAAGGTAAACATAAATAAGTTTGAGCTTCATTAATTAATTTTAATTTTTACCTATATTATATAAAATATATGTCATGGGCAACAGTCTTGTATCTTTGTTTTTTAGTGGGGAAAAACCTAAATTTTTATGATGGAGTTGAAAAATAAAATATAATTAATTTTTTAAACTTACTATAGTCAATTATATTTGGTGCTTAGTGATGAAAAAACATAAGACTTTGGCATGGTGAAGAAAAAACCTAAAATATTTGTCATTCATTTATAGTCTTTTAACTCTGTGTCTTACTGACGAAGAAATATGAAATTTGGTGATGGAGAAGAAACATATTGAATATATTTACATCTAATTTACCATAATTCAATGTGAAAAAGTTAAATATAAATAAGTTTGAGCTTCATTATTTAATTTTAATTTTTACCTATATTATATAAAATATATGTCTTGGACTATAGTCTTTTATCTTTGTTTTTTTGGGGGGGGAAAAACGTAAAATTTTATGTTGGAGTTGAAAAATAAAATATAATTAATTTTTTACACCTACAATAGTCTATTATGTTTGGTTCTTAGTGATAAAAAAACCTAAGACTTTGGGATGGTGAAGAAAAAACCTAAAATATTTGTCATTAATTTATAGTTTTCTAACTTTGTGGCTTACTGACGAAGAAACATGAAATTTTATGATGGAGAAGAAACATATTGAAATTATTTACATCTAATTTACCATAATACAATGTGAAAAAGTTAAATATAAATAAGTTTGAGCTTCATTATTTAATTTTAATTTTTACCTATATTATATAAAAAATATGTCATGGATTATAGTCTTTTAACTTTGTTTTTAGTTGGGAAAAACCTAAAATTTTATGATGGAGTTGAAAAATAAAATATAATTAATTTTTTTAACTTACTATAGTCTATTATGTTAGGTGCTTAGTGATGGAAAAACCTAAGACTTTGGCATGGTGAAGAAAAAACCTAAAATATTTGTCATTCATTTATAGTCTTTTAACTTTGTGGCTTATTGACGAAGAAATATGAAATTCTGTGATGGAGAAGAAACACATTGAAAATTTTTACATCTAATTTACCATAATTCAATGTGAAAAAGGTAAATATAAGTAAGTGTTAGCTATATTATTTAATTTTAATTTTTACCTATATTATATAAAATATATGTCATGGACTATAGTTTTTTATCTTTGTTTTTTAGTGGGGAAAAACCTACAATTTTATGTTGGAGTTGAAAAATAAAATATAATTAATTTTTTACACCTACTATAGTTTATTATGTATGGTGCTTAGTGATAAAAAAACCTAAGACTTTGGCATGGTGAAGAAAAAACCTAAAATATTTGTCACTCATTTATAGTGTTTTAACTTTGTGTCTTACTGACGAAGAAACATGAAATTTGGTGATGGAGAAGAAACATATTGAATATTTTTACATCTAAGTTCCCATAATTCAATGTGAAAAAGGTAAACATAAATAAGTTTGAGCTTCATTACTTAATTTTAATTTTTACCTATATTATATAAAATATATGTCATGGGCTACAGTCTTTTATCTTTGTTTTTTAGTGGGGAAAAACCTAAAATTTTATGATGTAGTTGAAAAATAAAATATAATTAATTTTTTAAACTTACTATAGTCAATTATGTTTGGTGCTTAGTGATGAAAAAACATATTACTTTGGCATGGTGAAGAAAAAACCTAAAATATATGTCATTCATTTATAGTCTTTTAACTCTGTGGCTTACTGACGAAGAAATATGAAATTTGGTGATGGAGAAGAAACATATTGAATATATTTACATCTAATTTACCATAATTCAATGTGAAAAAGGTAAATATAAATAAGTTTGAGCTTCATTATTTAATTTTAATTTTTACCTATATTATATAAAATATATGTCTTGGACTATAGTCTTTTATCTTTGTTTTTTTTTGGGGGGAAAAACGTAAAATTTTATGTTGGAGTTGAAAAATAAAATATAATTAATTTTTTACACCTACAATAGTCTATTATGTTTGGTTCTTAGTGATAAAAAAACCTAAGACTTTGGGATGGTGAAGAAAAAACCTAAAATATTTGTCATTAATTTATAGTTTTTTAACTTTGTGGCTTACTGACGAAGAAACATGAAATTTTATGATGGGGAAGAAACATATTGAATATATTTACATCTAATTTACCATAATACAATGTGAAAAAGGTAAATATAAATAATTTTGAGCTTCATTATTTAATTTTAATTTTTACCTATATTTTATAAAAAAAATATGTCATGGATTATAGTCTTTTAACTTTGTTTTTAGTTGGGAAAAACCTAAAATTTTATGATGGAGTTGAAAAATAAAATATAATTAATTTTTTTAACTTACTATAGTCTATTATGTTAGGTGCTTAGTGATGGAAAAACCTAAGACTTTGGCATGGTGAAGAAAAAACCTAAAATATTTGTCATTCATTTATAGTCTTTTAACTTTGTGGCTTATTGACGAAGAAATATGAAATTCTGTGATGGAGAAGAAACACATTGAAAATTTTTACATCTAATTTACCATAATTCAATGTGAAAAAGGTAAATATAAGTAAGTGTTAGCTATATTATTTAATTTTAATTTTTACCTATATTATATAAAATATATGTCATGGACTATAGTTTTTTATCTTTGTTTTTTAGTGGGGAAAAACCTACAATTTTATGTTGGAGTTGAAAAATAAAATATAATTAATTTTTTACACCTACTATAGTTTATTATGTATGGTGCTTAGTGATAAAAAAACCTAAGACTTTGGCATGGTGAAGAAAAAACCTAAAATATTTGTCACTCATTTATAGTGTTTTAACTTTGTGTCTTACTGACGAAGAAACATGAAATTTGGTGATGGAGAAGAAACATATTGAATATTTTTACATCTAAGTTCCCATAATTCAATGTGAAAAAGGTAAACATAAATAAGTTTGAGCTTCATTACTTAATTTTAATTTTTACCTATATTATATAAAATATATGTCATGGGCTACAGTCTTTTATCTTTGTTTTTTAGTGGGGAAAAACCTAAAATTTTATGATGTAGTTGAAAAATAAAATATAATTAATTTTTTAAACTTACTATAGTCAATTATGTTTGGTGCTTAGTGATGAAAAAACATATTACTTTGGCATGGTGAAGAAAAAACCTAAAATATATGTCATTCATTTATAGTCTTTTAACTCTGTGGCTTACTGACGAAGAAATATGAAATTTGGTGATGGAGAAGAAACATATTGAATATATTTACATCTAATTTACCATAATTCAATGTGAAAAAGGTAAATATAAATAAGTTTGAGCTTCATTATTTAATTTTAATTTTTACCTATATTATATAAAATATATGTCTTGGACTATAGTCTTTTATCTTTGTTTTTTTTTGGGGGGAAAAACGTAAAATTTTATGTTGGAGTTGAAAAATAAAATATAATTAATTTTTTACACCTACAATAGTCTATTATGTTTGGTTCTTAGTGATAAAAAAACCTAAGACTTTGGGATGGTGAAGAAAAAACCTAAAATATTTGTCATTAATTTATAGTTTTTTAACTTTGTGGCTTACTGACGAAGAAACATGAAATTTTATGATGGGGAAGAAACATATTGAATATATTTACATCTAATTTACCATAATACAATGTGAAAAAGGTAAATATAAATAATTTTGAGCTTCATTATTTAATTTTAATTTTTACCTATATTTTATAAAAAAAATATGTCATGGATTATAGTCTTTTAACTTTGTTGTTAGTTGGGAAAAACCTAAAATTTTATGATGGAGTTGAAAAATAAAATATAATTTATTTTTTTAACTTACTATAGTCTATTATGTTAGGTGCTTAGTGATGGAAAAACCTAAGACTTTGGCATGGTGAAGAAAAAACCTAAAATATTTGTCATTCATTTATAGTCTTTTAACTTTGTGGCTTATTGACGAAGAAATATGAAATTCTGTGATGGAGAAGAAACACATTGAAAATTTTTACATCTAATTTACCATAATTCAATGTGAAAAAGGTAAATATAAGTAAGTGTTAGCTATATTATTTAATTTTAATTTTTACCTATATTATATAAAATATATGTCATGGACTATAGTTTTTTATCTTTGTTTTTTAGTGGGGAAAAACCTACAATTTTATGTTGGAGTTGAAAAATAAAATATAATTAATTTTTTACACCTACTATAGTTTATTATGTATGGTGCTTAGTGATAAAAAAACCTAAGACTTTGGCATGGTGAAGAAAAAACCTAAAATATTTGTCACTCATTTATAGTGTTTTAACTTTGTGTCTTACTGACGAAGAAACATGAAATTTGGTGATGGAGAAGAAACATATTGAATATTTTTACATCTAAGTTCCCATAATTCAATGTGAAAAAGGTAAACATAAATAAGTTTGAGCTTCATTACTTAATTTTAATTTTTACCTATATTATATAAAATATATGTCATGGGCTACAGTCTTTTATCTTTGTTTTTTAGTGGGGAAAAACCTAAAATTTTATGATGTAGTTGAAAAATAAAATATAATTAATTTTTTAAACTTACTATAGTCAATTATGTTTGGTGCTTAGTGATGAAAAAACATATTACTTTGGCATGGTGAAGAAAAAACCTAAAATATATGTCATTCATTTATAGTCTTTTAACTCTGTGGCTTACTGACGAAGAAATATGAAATTTGGTGATGGAGAAGAAACATATTGAATATATTTACATCTAATTTACCATAATTCAATGTGAAAAAGGTAAATATAAATAAGTTTGAGCTTCATTATTTAATTTTAATTTTTACCTATATTATATAAAATATATGTCTTGGACTATAGTCTTTTATCTTTGTTTTTTTTTTGGGGGGAAAAACGTAAAATTTTATGTTGGAGTTGAAAAATAAAATATAATTAATTTTTTACACCTACAATAGTCTATTATGTTTGGTTCTTAGTGATAAAAAAACCTAAGACTTTGGGATGGTGAAGAAAAAACCTAAAATATTTGTCATTAATTTATAGTTTTTTAACTTTGTGGCTTACTGACGAAGAAACATGAAATTTTATGATGGGGAAGAAACATATTGAATATATTTACATCTAATTTACCATAATACAATGTGAAAAAGGTAAATATAAATAATTTTGAGCTTCATTATTTAATTTTAATTTTTACCTATATTTTATAAAAAAAATATGTCATGGATTATAGTCTTTTAACTTTGTTTTTAGTTGGGAAAAACCTAAAATTTTATGATGGAGTTGAAAAATAAAATATAATTTATTTTTTTAACTTACTATAGTCTATTATGTTAGGTGCTTAGTGATGGAAAAACCTAAGACTTTGGCATGGTGAAGAAAAAACCTAAAATATTTGTCATTCATTTATAGTCTTTTAACTTTGTGGCTTATTGACGAAGAAATATGAAATTCTGTGATGGAGAAGAAACACATTGAAAATTTTTACATCTAATTTACCATAATTCAATGTGAAAAAGGTAAATATAAGTAAGTGTTAGCTATATTATTTAAGTTTAATTTTTACCTATATTATATAAAATATATGTCATGGACTATAGTTTTTTATCTTTGTTTTTTAGTGGGGAAAAACCTACAATTTTATGTTGGAGTTGAAAAATAAAATATAATTAATTTTTTACACCTACTATAGTTTATTATGTATGGTGCTTAGTGATAAAAAAAACCTAAGACTTTGGCATGGTGAAGAAAAAACCTAAAATATTTGTCACTCATTTATAGTCTTTTAACTTTGTGTCTTACTGACGAAGAAACATGAAATTTGGTGATGGAGAAGAAACATATTGAATATTTTTACATCTAAGTTTCCATAATTCAATGTGAAAAAGGTAAACATAAATAAGTTTGAGCTTCATTACTTAATTTTAATTTTTACCTATATTATATAAAATATATATCATGGGCTACAGTCTTTTATCTTTGTTTTTTAGGGGGGAAAAACCTAAAATTTTATGATGGAGTTGAAAAATAAAATATAATTAATTTTTTAAACTTACTATAGTCAATTATGTTTGGTGCTTAGTGATGGAAAAACATAAGACTTTGGCATGGTAAAGAAAAAACGTATAATATTTGTCACTCATTTATAGGCTTTTAACTCTGTGGCTTACTGACGAAGAAATATGAAAGTTGGTGATGGAGAAGAAACATATTGAATATATTTACATCTAATTTACCATAATTCAATGTGAAAAAGTTAAATATAAATAAGTTTGAGCTTCATTATTTAATTTTAATTTTTACCTATATTATATAAAATATATGTCTTGGACTATAGTCTTTTATCTTTGTTTTTTTGGGGGGGAAAAACGTAAAATTTTATGTTGGAGTTGAAAAATAAAATATAATTAATTTTTTACACCTACAATAGTCTATTATGTTTGGTTCTTAGTGATAAAAAAACCTAAGACTTTGGGATGGTGAAGAAAAAACCTAAAATATTTGTCATTAATTTATAGTTTTCTAACTTTGTGGCTTACTGACGAAGAAACATGAAATTTTATGATGGAGAAGAAACATATTGAAATTATTTACATCTAATTTACCATAATACAATGTGAAAAAGTTAAATATAAATAAGTTTGAGCTTCATTATTTAATTTTAATTTTTACCTATATTATATAAAAAATATGTCATGGATTATAGTCTTTTAACTTTGTTTTTAGTTGGGAAAAACCTAAAATTTTATGATGGAGTTGAAAAATAAAATATAATTAATTTTTTTAACTTACTATAGTCTAATATGTTAGGTGCTTAGTGATGGAAAAACCTAAGACTTTGGCATGGTGAAGAAAAAACCTAAAATATTTGTCATTCATTTATAGTCTTTTAACTTTGTGGCTTATTGACGAAGAAATATGAAATTCTGTGATGGAGAAGAAACACATTGAAAATTTTTACATCTAATTTACCATAATTCAATGTGAAAAAGGTAAATATAAGTAAGTGTTAGCTATATTATTTAATTTTAATTTTTACCTATATTATATAAAATATATGTCATGGACTATAGTTTTTTATCTTTGTTTTTTAGTGGGGAAAAACCTACAATTTTATGTTGGAGTTGAAAAATAAAATATAATTAATTTTTTACACCTACTATAGTTTATTATGTATGGTGCTTAGTGATAAAAAAACCTAAGACTTTGGCATGGTGAAGAAAAAATCTAAAATATTTGTCACTCATTTATAGTGTTTTAACTTTGTGTCTTACTGACGAAGAAACATGAAATTTGGTGATGGAGAAGAAACATATTGAATATTTTTACATCTAAGTTCCCATAATTCAATGTGAAAAAGGTAAACATAAATAAGTTTGAGCTTCATTACTTAATTTTAATTTTTACCTATATTATATAAAATATATGTCATGGGCTACAGTCTTTTATCTTTGTTTTTTAGTGGGGAAAAACCTAAAATTTTATGATGTAGTTGAAAAATAAAATATAATTAATTTTTTAAACTTACTATAGTCAATTATGTTTGGTGCTTAGTGATGAAAAAACATATTACTTTGGCATGGTGAAGAAAAAACCTAAAATATATGTCATTCATTTATAGTCTTTTAACTCTGTGGCTTACTGACGAAGAAATATGAAATTTGGTGATGGAGAAGAAACATATTGAATATATTTACATCTAATTTACCATAATTCAATGTGAAAAAGTTAAATATAAATAAGTTTGAGCTTCATTATTTAATTTTAATTTTTACCTATATTATATAAAATATATGTCTTGGACTATAGTCTTTTATCTTTGTTTTTTTGGGGGGGAAAAACGTAAAATTTTATGTTGGAGTTGAAAAATAAAATATAATTAATTTTTTACACCTACAATAGTCTATTATGTTTGGTTCTTAGTGATAAAAAAACCTAAGACTTTGGGATGGTGAAGAAAAAACCTAAAATATTTGTCATTAATTTATAGTTTTCTAACTTTGTGGCTTACTGACGAAGAAACATGAAATTTTATGATGGAGAAGAAACATATTGAAATTATTTACATCTAATTTACCATAATACAATGTGAAAAAGTTAAATATAAATAAGTTTGAGCTTCATTATTTAATTTTAATTTTTACCTATATTATATAAAAAATATGTCATGGATTATAGTCTTTTAACTTTGTTTTTAGTTGGGAAAAACCTAAAATTTTATGATGGAGTTGAAAAATAAAATATAATTAATTTTTTTAACTTACTATAGTCTAATATGTTAGGTGCTTAGTGATGGAAAAACCTAAGACTTTGGCATGGTGAAGAAAAAACCTAAAATATTTGTCATTCATTTATAGTCTTTTAACTTTGTGGCTTATTGACGAAGAAATATGAAATTCTGTGATGGAGAAGAAACACATTGAAAATTTTTACATCTAATTTACCATAATTCAATGTGAAAAAGGTAAATATAAGTAAGTGTTAGCTATATTATTTAATTTTAATTTTTACCTATATTATATAAAATATATGTCATGGACTATAGTTTTTTATCTTTGTTTTTTAGTGGGGAAAAACCTACAATTTTATGTTGGAGTTGAAAAATAAAATATAATTAATTTTTTACACCTACTATAGTTTATTATGTATGGTGCTTAGTGATAAAAAAACCTAAGACTTTGGCATGGTGAAGAAAAAATCTAAAATATTTGTCACTCATTTATAGTGTTTTAACTTTGTGTCTTACTGACGAAGAAACATGAAATTTGGTGATGGAGAAGAAACATATTGAATATTTTTACATCTAAGTTCCCATAATTCAATGTGAAAAAGGTAAACATAAATAAGTTTGAGCTTCATTACTTAATTTTAATTTTTACCTATATTATATAAAATATATGTCATGGGCTACAGTCTTTTATCTTTGTTTTTTAGTGGGGAAAAACCTAAAATTTTATGATGTAGTTGAAAAATAAAATATAATTAATTTTTTAAACTTACTATAGTCAATTATGTTTGGTGCTTAGTGATGAAAAAACATATTACTTTGGCATGGTGAAGAAAAAACCTAAAATATATGTCATTCATTTATAGTCTTTTAACTCTGTGGCTTACTGACGAAGAAATATGAAATTTGGTGATGGAGAAGAAACATATTGAATATATTTACATCTAATTTACCATAATTCAATGTGAAAAAGGTAAATATAAATAAGTTTGAGCTTCATTATTTAATTTTAATTTTTACCTATATTATATAAAATATATGTCTTGGACTATAGTCTTTTATCTTTGTTTTTTTTTTGGGGGAAAAACGTAAAATTTTATGTTGGAGTTGAAAAATAAAATATAATTAATTTTTTACACCTACAATAGTCTATTATGTTTGGTTCTTAGTGATAAAAAAACCTAAGACTTTGGGATGGTGAAGAAAAAACCTAAAATATTTGTCATTAATTTATAGTTTTTTAACTTTGTGGCTTACTGACGAAGAAACATGAAATTTTATGATGGGGAAGAAACATATTGAATATATTTACATCTAATTTACCATAATACACTAAGAAAAAGGTAAATATAAATAATTTAAGGCTTCATTATTTAATTTTAATTTTTACCTATATTATATAAAAAAAATATGTCATGGATTATAGTCTTTTAACTTTGTTTTTAGTTGGGAAAAACCTAAAATTTTATGATGGAGTTGAAAAATAAAATATAATTAATTTTTTTAACTTACTATAGTCTATTATGTTAGGTGCTTAGTGATGGAAAAACCTAAGACTTTGGCATGGTGAAGAAAAAACCTAAAATATTTGTCATTCATTTATAGTCTTTTAACTTTGTGGCTTATTGACGAAGAAATATGAAATTCTGTGATGGAGAAGAAACACATTGAAAATTTTTACATCTAATTTACCATAATTCAATGTGAAAAAGGTAAATATAAGTAAGTGTTAGCTATATTATTTAATTTTAATTTTTACCTATATTATATAAAATATATGTCATGGACTATAGTTTTTTATCTTTGTTTTTTAGTGGGGAAAAACCTACAATTTTATGTTGGAGTTGAAAAATAAAATATAATTAATTTTTTACACCTACTATAGTTTATTATGTATGGTGCTTAGTGATAAAAAAAACCTAAGACTTTGGCATGGTGAAGAAAAAACCTAAAATATTTGTCACTCATTTATAGTGTTTTAACTTTGTGTCTTATTGACGAAGAAACATGAAATTTGGTGATGGAGAAGAAACATATTGAATATTTTTACATCTAAGTTCCCATAATTCAATGTGAAAAAGGTAAACATAAATAAGTTTGAGCTTCATTACTTAATTTTAATTTTTACCTATATTATATAAAATATATGTCATGGGCTACAGTCTTTTATCTTTGTTTTTTAGTGGGGAAAAACCTAAAATTTTATGATGGAGTTGAAAAATAAAATATAATTAATTTTTTAAACTTACTATAGTCAATTATGTTTGGTGCTTAGTGATGAAAAAACATATTACTTTGGCATGGTGAAGAAAAAACCTAAAATATATGTCATTCATTTATAGTCTTTTAACTCTGTGGCTTACTGACGAAGAAACATGAAATTTTATGATGGAGAAGAAACATATTGAATATATTTACATCTAATTTACCATAATATAATGTGAAAAAGGTAAATATAAATAAGTTTGAGCTTCATTATTTAATTTTAATTTTTACCTATATTATATAAAAAAATATGTCATGGATTATAGTCTTTTAACTTTGTTTTTAGTTGGGAAAAACCTAAAATTTTATGATGGAGTTGAAAAATAAAATATAATTAATTTTTTTAACTTACTATAGTCTATTATGTTAGGTGCTTAGTGATGGAAAAACCTAAGACTTTGGCATGGTGAAGAAAAAACCTAAAATATTTGTCATTCATTTATAGTTTTTTAACTTTGTGGCTTATTGACGAAGAAATATGAAATTCTGTGATGGAGAAGAAACACATTGAAAATTTTTACATCTAATTTACCATAATTCAATGTGAAAAAGGTAAATATAAGTAAGTGTTAGCTATATTATTTAATTTTAATTTTTACCTATATTATATAAAATATATGTCATGGACTATAGTTTTTTATCTTTGTTTTTTAGTGGGGAAAAACCTACAATTTTATGTTGGAGTTGAAAAATAAAATATAATTAATTTTTTACACCTACTATAGTTTATTATGTATGGTGCTTAGTGATAAAAAAACCTAAGACTTTGGCATGGTGAAGAAAAAACCTAAAATATTTGTCACTCATTTATAGTGTTTTAACTTTGTGTCTTACTGACGAAGAAACATGAAATTTGGTGATGGAGAAGAAACATATTGAATATTTTTACATCTAAGTTCCCATAATTCAATGTGAAAAAGGTAAACATAAATAAGTTTGAGCTTCATTACTTAATTTTAATTTTTACCTATATTATATAAAATATATGTCATGGGCTACAGTCTTTTATCTTTGTTTTTTAGTGGGGAAAAACCTAAAATTTTATGATGGAGTTGAAAAATAAAATATAATTAATTTTTTAAACTTACTATAGTCAATTATGTTTGGTGCTTAGTGATGAAAAAACATATTACTTTGGCATGGTGAAGAAAAAACCTAAAATATATGTCATTCATTTATAGTCTTTTAACTCTGTGGCTTACTGACGAAGAAACATGAAATTTTATGATGGAGAAGAAACATATTGAATATATTTACATCTAATTTACCATAATATAATGTGAAAAAGGTAAATATAAATAAGTTTGAGCTTCATTATTTAATTTTAATTTTTACCTATATTATATAAAAAAATATGTCATGGATTATAGTCTTTTAACTTTGTTTTTAGTTGGGAAAAACCTAAAATTTTATGATGGAGTTGAAAAATAAAATATAATTAATTTTTTTAACTTACTATAGTCTATTATGTTAGGTGCTTAGTGATGGAAAAACCTAAGACTTTGGCATGGTGAAGAAAAAACCTAAAATATTTGTCATTCATTTATAGTTTTTTAACTTTGTGGCTTATTGACGAAGAAATATGAAATTCTGTGATGGAGAAGAAACACATTGAAAATTTTTACATCTAATTTACCATAATTCAATGTTAAAAAGGTAAATATAAGTAAGTGTTAGCTATATTATTTAATTTTAATTTTTACCTATATTATATAAAATATATGTCATGGACTATAGTTTTTTATCTTTGTTTTTTAGTGGGGAAAAACCTACAATTTTATGTTGGAGTTGAAAAATAAAATATAATTAATTTTTTACACCTACTATAGTTTATTTTGTATGGTGCTTAGTGATAAAAAAAACCTAAGACTTTGGCATGGTGAAGAAAAAACCTAAAATATTTGTCACTCATTTATAGTCTTTTAACTTTGTGTCTTACTGACGAAAAAACATGAAATTTGGTGATGGAGAAGAAACATATTGAATATTTTTACATCTAAGTTACCATAATTCAATTTGAAAAAGGTAAACATAAATAAGTTTGAGCTTCATTACTTAATTTTAATTTTTACCTATATTATATAAAATATATGTCATGGGCTACAGTCTTTTATCTTTGTTTTTTAGTGGGGAAAAACCTAAAATTTTATGATGGAGTTGAAAAATAAAATATAAATAATTTTTTTAACTTACTATAGTCTATTATGTTAGGTGCTTAGTGATGGAAAAACCTAAGACTTTGGCATGGTGAAGAAAAAACCTAAAATATTTGTCATTCATTTATAGTCTTTTAACTTTGTGGCTTATTGACGAAGAAATATGAAATTCTGTGATGGAGAAGAAACACATTGAAAATTTTTACATCTAATTTACCATAATTCAATGTGAAAAAGGTAAATATAAGTAAGTGTTAGCTATATTATTTAATTTTAATTTTTACCTATATTATATAAAATATATGTCATGGACTATAGTTTTTTATCTTTGTTTTTTAGTGGGGAAAAACCTACAATTTTATGTTGGAGTTGAAAAATAAAATATAATTAATTTTTTACACCTACTATAGTTTATTATGTATGGTGCTTAGTGATAAAAAAACCTAAGACTTTGGCATGGTGAAGAAAAAACCTAAAATATTTGTCACTCATTTATAGTGTTTTAACTTTGTGTCTTACTGACGAAGAAACATGAAATTTGGTGATGGAGAAGAAACATATTGAATATTTTTACATCTAAGTTCCCATAATTCAATGTGAAAAAGGTAAACATAAATAAGTTTGAGCTTCATTACTTAATTTTAATTTTTACCTATATTATATAAAATATATGTCATGGGCTACAGTCTTTTATCTTTGTTTTTTAGTGGGGAAAAACCTAAAATTTTATGATGTAGTTGAAAAATAAAATATAATTAATTTTTTAAACTTACTATAGTCAATTATGTTTGGTGCTTAGTGATGAAAAAACATATTACTTTGGCATGGTGAAGAAAAAACCTAAAATATATGTCATTCATTTATAGTCTTTTAACTCTGTGGCTTACTGACGAAGAAATATGAAATTTGGTGATGGAGAAGAAACATATTGAATATATTTACATCTAATTTACCATAATTCAATGTGAAAAAGGTAAATATAAATAAGTTTGAGCTTCATTATTTAATTTTAATTTTTACCTATATTATATAAAATATATGTCTTGGACTATAGTCTTTTATCTTTGTTTTTTTTGGGGGGGAAAACGTAAAATTTTATGTTGGAGTTGAAAAATAAAATATAATTAATTTTTTACACCTACAATAGTCTATTATGTTTGGTTCTTAGTGATAAAAAAACCTAAGACTTTGGGATGGTGAAGAAAAAACCTAAAATATTTGTCATTAATTTATAGTTTTTTAACTTTGTGGCTTACTGACGAAGAAACATGAAATTTTATGATGGGGAAGAAACATATTGAATATATTTACATCTAATTTACCATAATACACTAAGAAAAAGGTAAATATAAATAATTTAAGGCTTCATTATTTAATTTTAATTTTTACCTATATTATATAAAAAAAATATGTCATGGATTATAGTCTTTTAACTTTGTTTTTAGTTGGGAAAAACCTAAAATTTTATGATGGAGTTGAAAAATAAAATATAATTAATTTTTTTAACTTACTATAGTCTATTATGTTAGGTGCTTAGTGATGGAAAAACCTAAGACTTTGGCATGGTGAAGAAAAAACCTAAAATATTTGTCATTCATTTATAGTCTTTTAACTTTGTGGCTTATTGACAAAGAAATATGAAATTTTGTGATGGAGAAGAAACACATTGAAAATTTTTACATCTAATTTACCATAATTCAATGTGAAAAAGGTAAATATAAGTAAGTGTTAGCTATATTATTTAATTTTAATTTTTACCTATATTATATAAAATATATGTCATGGACTATAGTTTTTTATCTTTGTTTTTTAGTGGGGAAAAACCTACAATTTTATGTTGGAGTTGAAAAATAAAATATAATTAATTTTTTACACCTACTATAGTTTATTATGTATGGTGCTTAGTGATAAAAAAACCTAAGACTTTGGCATGGTGAAGAAAAAACCTAAAATATTTGTCACTCATTTATAGTGTTTTAACTTTGTGTCTTACTGACGAAGAAACATGAAATTTGGTGATGGAGAAGAAACATATTGAATATTTTTACATCTAAGTTCCCATAATTCAATGTGAAAAAGGTAAACATAAATAAGTTTGAGCTTCATTACTTAATTTTAATTTTTACCTATATTATATAAAATATATGTCATGGGCTACAGTCTTTTATCTTTGTTTTTTAGTGGGGAAAAACCTAAAATTTTATGATGGAGTTGAAAAATAAAATATAATTAATTTTTTAAACTTACTATAGTCAATTATGTTTGGTGCTTAGTGATGAAAAAACATATTACTTTGGCATGGTGAAGAAAAAACCTAAAATATATGTCATTCATTTATAGTCTTTTAACTCTGTGGCTTACTGACGAAGAAACATGAAATTTTATGATGGAGAAGAAACATATTGAATATATTTACATCTAATTTACCATAATATAATGTGAAAAAGGTAAATATAAATAAGTTTGAGCTTCATTATTTAATTTTAATTTTTACCTATATTATATAAAAAAATATGTCATGGATTATAGTCTTTTAACTTTGTTTTTAGTTGGGAAAAACCTAAAATTTTATGATGGAGTTGAAAAATAAAATATAATTAATTTTTTTAACTTACTATAGTCTATTATGTTAGGTGCTTAGTGATGGAAAAACCTAAGACTTTGGCATGGTGAAGAAAAAACCTAAAATATTTGTCATTCATTTATAGTTTTTTAACTTTGTGGCTTATTGACGAAGAAATATGAAATTCTGTGATGGAGAAGAAACACATTGAAAATTTTTACATCTAATTTACCATAATTCAATGTGAAAAAGGTAAATATAAGTAAGTGTTAGCTATATTATTTAATTTTAATTTTTACCTATATTATATAAAATATATGTCATGGACTATAGTTTTTTATCTTTGTTTTTTAGTGGGGAAAAACCTACAATTTTATGTTGGAGTTGAAAAATAAAATATAATTAATTTTTTACACCTACTATAGTTTATTATGTATGGTGCTTAGTGATAAAAAAACCTAAGACTTTGGCATGGTGAAGAAAAAACCTAAAATATTTGTCACTCATTTATAGTGTTTTAACTTTGTGTCTTACTGACGAAGAAACATGAAATTTGGTGATGGAGAAGAAACATATTGAATATTTTTACATCTAAGTTCCCATAATTCAATGTGAAAAAGGTAAACATAAATAAGTTTGAGCTTCATTACTTAATTTTAATTTTTACCTATATTATATAAAATATATGTCATGGGCTACAGTCTTTTTTATCTTTGTTTTTTAGTGGGGAAAAACCTAAAATTTTATGATGTAGTTGAAAAATAAAATATAATTAATTTTTTAAACTTACTATAGTCAATTATGTTTGGTGCTTAGTGATGAAAAAACATATTACTTTGGCATGGTGAAGAAAAAACCTAAAATATATGTCATTCATTTATAGTCTTTTAACTCTGTGGCTTACTGACGAAGAAATATGAAATTTGGTGATGGAGAAGAAACATATTGAATATATTTACATCTAATTTACCATAATTCAATGTGAAAAAGGTAAATATAAATAAGTTTGAGCTTCATTATTTAATTTTAATTTTTACCTATATTATATAAAATATATGTCTTGGACTATAGTCTTTTATCTTTGTTTTTTTTTTGGGGGAAAAACGTAAAATTTTATGTTGGAGTTGAAAAATAAAATATAATTAATTTTTTACACCTACAATAGTCTATTATGTTTGGTTCTTAGTGATAAAAAAACCTAAGACTTTGGGATGGTGAAGAAAAAACCTAAAATATTTGTCATTAATTTATAGTTTTTTAACTTTGTGGCTTACTGACGAAGAAACATGAAATTTTATGATGGGGAAGAAACATATTGAATATATTTACATCTAATTTACCATAATACACTAAGAAAAAGGTAAATATAAATAATTTAAGGCTTCATTATTTAATTTTAATTTTTACCTATATTATATAAAAAAAATATGTCATGGATTATAGTCTTTTAACTTTGTTTTTAGTTGGGAAAAACCTAAAATTTTATGATGGAGTTGAAAAATAAAATATAATTAATTTTTTTAACTTACTATAGTCTATTATGTTAGGTGCTTAGTGATGGAAAAACCTAAGACTTTGGCATGGTGAAGAAAAAACCTAAAATATTTGTCATTCATTTATAGTCTTTTAACTTTGTGGCTTATTGACGAAGAAATATGAAATTCTGTGATGGAGAAGAAACACATTGAAAATTTTTACATCTAATTTACCATAATTCAATGTGAAAAAGGTAAATATAAGTAAGTGTTAGCTATATTATTTAATTTTAATTTTTACCTATATTATATAAAATATATGTCATGGACTATAGTTTTTTATCTTTGTTTTTTAGTGGGGAAAAACCTACAATTTTATGTTGGAGTTGAAAAATAAAATATAATTAATTTTTTACACCTACTATAGTTTATTATGTATGGTGCTTAGTGATAAAAAAACCTAAGACTTTGGCATGGTGAAGAAAAAACCTAAAATATTTGTCACTCATTTATAGTGTTTTAACTTTGTGTCTTACTGACGAAGAAACATGAAATTTGGTGATGGAGAAGAAACATATTGAATATTTTTACATCTAAGTTCCCATAATTCAATGTGAAAAAGGTAAACATAAATAAGTTTGAGCTTCATTACTTAATTTTAATTTTTACCTATATTATATAAAATATATGTCATGGGCTACAGTCTTTTATCTTTGTTTTTTAGTGGGGAAAAACCTAAAATTTTATGATGTAGTTGAAAAATAAAATATAATTAATTTTTTAAACTTACTATAGTCAATTATGTTTGGTGCTTAGTGATGAAAAAACATATTACTTTGGCATGGTGAAGAAAAAACCTAAAGTATATGTCATTCATTTATAGTCTTTTAACTCTGTGGCTTACTGACGAAGAAATATGAAATTTGGTGATGGAGAAGAAACATATTGAATATATTTACATCTAATTTACCATAATTCAATGTGAAAAAGGTAAATATAAATAAGTTTGAGCTTCATTATTTAATTTTAATTTTTACCTATATTATATAAAATATATGTCTTGGACTATAGTCTTTTATCTTTGTTTTTTTTTGGGGGGAAAAACGTAAAATTTTATGTTGGAGTTGAAAAATAAAATATAATTAATTTTTTACACCTACAATAGTCTATTATGTTTGGTTCTTAGTGATAAAAAAACCTAAGACTTTGGGATGGTGAAGAAAAAACCTAAAATATTTGTCATTAATTTATAGTTTTTTAACTTTGTGGCTTACTGACGAAGAAACATGAAATTTTATGATGGGGAAGAAACATATTGAATATATTTACATCTAATTTACCATAATACACTAAGAAAAAGGTAAATATAAATAATTTAAGGCTTCATTATTTAATTTTAATTTTTACCTATATTATATAAAAAAAAAATATGTCATGGATTATAGTCTTTTAACTTTGTTTTTAGTTGGGAAAAACCTAAAATTTTATGATGGAGTTGAAAAATAAAATATAATTAATTTTTTTAACTTACTATAGTCTATTATGTTAGGTGCTTAGTGATGGAAAAACCTAAGACTTTGGCATGGTGAAGAAAAAACCTAAAATATTTGTCATTCATTTATAGTCTTTTAACTTTGTGGCTTATTGACGAAGAAATATGAAATTCTGTGATGGAGAAGAAACACATTGAAAATTTTTACATCTAATTTACCATAATTCAATGTGAAAAAGGTAAATATAAGTAAGTGTTAGCTATATTATTTAATTTTAATTTTTACCTATATTATATAAAATATATGTCATGGACTATAGTTTTTTATCTTTGTTTTTTAGTGGGGAAAAACCTACAATTTTATGTTGGAGTTGAAAAATAAAATATAATTAATTTTTTACACCTACTATAGTTTATTATGTATGGTGCTTAGTGATAAAAAAACCTAAGACTTTGGCATGGTGAAGAAAAAACCTAAAATATTTGTCACTCATTTATAGTGTTTTAACTTTGTGTCTTACTGACGAAGAAACATGAAATTTGGTGATGGAGAAGAAACATATTGAATATTTTTACATCTAAGTTCCCATAATTCAATGTGAAAAAGGTAAACATAAATAAGTTTGAGCTTCATTACTTAATTTTAATTTTTACCTATATTATATAAAATATATGTCATGGGCTACAGTCTTTTAACTTTGTTTTTAGATGGGAAAAACCTAAAATTTTATGATGGAGTTGAAAAATAAAATATAATTAATTTTTTAAACTTACTATAGTCAATTATGTTTGGTGCTTAGTGATGGAAAAACATATTACTTTGGCATGGTGAAGAAAAAACCTAAAATATATGTCATTCATTTATAGTCTTTTAACTTTTTTGGCTTACTGACGAAGAAATATGAAATTTGGTGATGGAGAAGAAACATATTGAATATTTTTACATCTAATTTACCATAATTCAATGTGAAAAAGGTAAATATAAATAAGTTTGAGCTATATTATTTAATTTTAATTTTTACCTATATTATATAAAATATATGTCATGGACTATAGTCTTTTATCTTTGTTTTTTTGTGGGGAAAAACGTAAAATTTTATGTTGGAGTTGAAAAATAAAATATAATTAATTTTTTACACCTACAATAGTCTATTATGTTTGGTTCTTAGTGATAAAAATACCTAAGACTTTGGGATGGTGAAGAAAAAACCTAAAATATTTGTCATTAATTTATAGTTTTTTAACTTTGTGGCTTACTGACGAAGAAACATGAAATTTTATGATGGAGAAGAAACATATTGAATATATTTACATCTAATTTACCATAATACAATGTGAAAAAGGTAAATATAAATAAGTTTGAGCTTCATTATTTAATTTTAATTTTTACCTATATTATATAAAAAAATATGTCATGGATTATAGTCTTTTAACTTTGTTTTTAGTTGGGAAAAACCTAAAATTTTATGATGGAGTTGAAAAATAAAATATAAATAATTTTTTTAACTTACTATAGTCTATTATGTTAGGTGCTTAGTGATGGAAAAACCTAAGACTTTGGCATGGTGAAGAAAAAACCTAAAATATTTGTCATTCATTTATAGTCTTTTAACTTTGTGGCTTATTGACGAAGAAATATGAAATTCTGTGATGGAGAAGAAACACATTGAAACTTTTTACATCTAATTTACCATAATTCAATGTGAAAAAGGTAAATATAAGTAAGTGTTATCTATATTATTTAATTTTAATTTTTACCTATATTATATAAAATATATGTCATGGACTATAGTTTTTTATCTTTGTTTTTTAGTGGGGAAAAACCTACAATTTTATGTTGGAGTTGAAAAATAAAATATAATTAATTTTTTACACCTACTATAGTCTATTATGTATGGTGCTTAGTGATAAAAAAAACCTAAGACTTTGGCATGGTGAAGAAAAAACCTAAAATATTTGTCACTCATTTATAGTCTTTTAACTTTGTGTCTTACTGACGAAGAAACATGAAATTTGGTGATGGAGAAGAAACATATTGAATATTTTTACATCTAAGTTACCATAATTCAATGTGAAAAAGGTAAACATAAATAATTTTGAGCTTCATTACTTAATTTTAATTTTTACCTATATTATATAAAATATATGTCATGGGCTACAGTCTTTTATCTTTGTTTTTTAGTGGGGAAAAACCTAAAATTTTATGATGGAGTTGAAAAATAAAATATAATTAATTTTTTAAACTTACTATAGTCAATTATGTTTGGTGCTTAGTGATGAAAAAACATAATACTTTGGCATGGTGAAGAAAAAACCTAAAATATATGTCATTCATTTATAGTCTTTTAACTCTGTGGCTTACTGACGAAGAAATATGAAATTTGGTGATTGAGAAGAAACATATTGAATATATTTACATCTAATTTACTATAATTCAATGTGAAAAAGGTAAATATAAATAAGTTTGAGCTTCATTATTTAATTTTAATTTTTACCTATATTATATAAAATATATGTCTTGGACTATAGTCTTTTATCTTTGTTTTTTTTTGGGGAAAAACGTAAAATTTTATGTTGGAGTTGAAAAATAAAATATAATTAATTTTTTACACCTACAATAGTCTATTATGTTTGGTTCTTAGTGATAAAAAAACCTAAGACTTTGGGATGGTGAAGAAAAAACCTAAAATATTTGTCATTAATTTATAGTTTTTTAACTTTGTGGCTTACTGACAAAGAAACATGAAATTTTATGATGGAGAAGAAACATATTGAATATATTTACATCTAATTTACCATAATACATTGTGAAAAAGGTAAATATAAATAAGTTTGTGCTTCATTATTTAATTTTAATTTTTACCTATATTATATAAAAAAATATGTCATGGATTATAGTCTTTTAACTTTGTTTTTAGTTGGGAAAAACCTAAAATTTTATGATGGAGTTGAAAAATAAAATATAATTAATTTTTTTAACTTACTATAGTCTATTATGTTAGGTGCTTAGTGATGGAAAAACATAAGACTTTGGCATGGTGAAGAAAAAACCTAAAATATTTGTCATTCATTTATAGTCTTTTAACTTTGTGGCTTATTGACGAAGAAATATGAAATTCTGTGATGGAGAAGAAACACATTGAAACTTTTTACATCTAATTTACCATAATTCAATGTGAAAAAGGTAAATATAAGTAAGTGTTAGCTATATTATTTAATTTTAATTTTTACCTATATTATATAAAATATATGTCATGGACTATAGTTTTTTATCTTTGTTTTTTAGTGGGGAAAAACCTACAATTTTATGTTGGAGTTGAAAAATAAAATATAATTAATTTTTTACACCTACTATAGTCTATTATGTATGGTGCTTAGTGATAAAAAAAACCTAAGACTTTGGCATGGTGAAGAAAAAACCTAAAATATTTGTCACTCATTTATAGTCTTTTAACTTTGTGTCTTACTGACGAAGAAACATGAAATTTGGTGATGGAGAAGAAACATATTGAATATTTTTACATCTAAGTTACCATAATTCAATGTGAAAAAGGTAAACATAAATAATTTTGAGCTTCATTACTTAATTTTAATTTTTACCTATATTATATAAAATATATGTCATGGGCTACAGTCTTTTATCTTTGTTTTTTAGTGGGGAAAAACCTAAAATTTTATGATGGAGTTGAAAAATAAAATATAATTAATTTTTTAAACTTACTATAGTCAATTATGTTTGGTGCTTAGTGATGAAAAAACATAATACTTTGGCATGGTGAAGAAAAAACCTAAAATATATGTCATTCATTTATAGTCTTTTAACTCTGTGGCTTACTGACGAAGAAATATGAAATTTGGTGATTGAGAAGAAACATATTGAATATATTTACATCTAATTTACTATAATTCAATGTGAAAAAGGTAAATATAAATAAGTTTGAGCTTCATTATTTAATTTTAATTTTTACCTATATTATATAAAATATATGTCTTGGACTATAGTCTTTTATCTTTGTTTTTTTTTGGGGAAAAACGTAAAATTTTATGTTGGAGTTGAAAAATAAAATATAATTAATTTTTTACACCTACAATAGTCTATTATGTTTGGTTCTTAGTGATAAAAAAACCTAAGACTTTGGGATGGTGAAGAAAAAACCTAAAATATTTGTCATTAATTTATAGTTTTTTAACTTTGTGGCTTACTGACAAAGAAACATGAAATTTTATGATGGAGAAGAAACATATTGAATATATTTACATCTAATTTACCATAATACATTGTGAAAAAGGTAAATATAAATAAGTTTGTGCTTCATTATTTAATTTTAATTTTTACCTATATTATATAAAAAAATATGTCATGGATTATAGTCTTTTAACTTTGTTTTTAGTTGGGAAAAACCTAAACTTTTATGATGGAGTTGAAAAATAAAATATAATTAATTTTTTTAACTTACTATAGTCTATTATGTTAGGTGCTTAGTGATGGAAAAACATAAGACTTTGGCATGGTGAAGAAAAAACCTAAAATATTTGTCATTCATTTATAGTCTTTTAACTTTGTGGCTTATTGACGAAGAAATATGAAATTCTGTGATGGAGAAGAAACACATTGAAAATTTTTACATCTAATTTACCTTAATTCAATGTTAAAAAGGTAAATATAAGTAAGTGTTAGCTATATTATTTAATTTTAATTTTTACCTATATTATATAAAATATATGTCATGGACTATAGTTTTTTATCTTTGTTTTTTAGTGGGGAAAAACCTACAATTTTATGTTGGAGTTGAAAAATAAAATATAATTAATTTTTTACACCTACTATAGTTTATTTTGTATGGTGCTTAGTGATAAAAAAAACCTAAGACTTTGGCATGGTGAAGAAAAAACCTAAAATATTTGTCACTCATTTATAGTCTTTTAACTTTGTGTCTTACTGACGAAGAAACATGAAATTTGGTGATGGAGAAGAAACATATTGAATATTTTTACATCTAAGTTACCATAATTCAATTTGAAAAAGGTAAACATAAATAAGTTTGAGCTTCATTACTTAATTTTAATTTTTACCTATATTATATAAAATATATGTCATGGGCTACAGTCTTTTATCTTTGTTTTTTAGTGGGGAAAAACCTAAAATTTTATGATGGAGTTGAAAAATAAAATATAAATAATTTTTTTAACTTACTATAGTCTATTATGTTAGGTGCTTAGTGATGGAAAAACCTAAGACTTTGGCATGGTGAAGAAAAAACCTAAAATATTTGTCATTCATTTATAGTCTTTTAACTTTGTGGCTTATTGACGAAGAAATATGAAATTCTGTGATGGAGAAGAAACACATTGAAAATTTTTACATCTAATTTACCATAATTCAATGTGAAAAAGGTAAATATAAGTAAGTGTTAGCTATATTATTTAATTTTAATTTTTACCTATATTATATAAAATATATGTCATGGACTATAGTTTTTTATCTTTGTTTTTTAGTGGGGAAAAACCTACAATTTTATGTTGGAGTTGAAAAATAAAATATAATTAATTTTTTACACCTACTATAGTTTATTATGTATGGTGCTTAGTGATAAAAAAACCTAAGACTTTGGCATGGTGAAGAAAAAACCTAAAATATTTGTCACTCATTTATAGTGTTTTAACTTTGTGTCTTACTGACGAAGAAACATGAAATTTGGTGATGGAGAAGAAACATATTGAATATTTTTACATCTAAGTTCCCATAATTCAATGTGAAAAAGGTAAACATAAATAAGTTTGAACTTCATTACTTAATTTTAATTTTTACCTATATTATATAAAATATATGTCATGGGCTACAGTCTTTTATCTTTGTTTTTTAGTGGGGAAAAACCTAAAATTTTATGATGTAGTTGAAAAATAAAATATAATTAATTTTTTAAACTTACTATAGTCAATTATGTTTGGTGCTTAGTGATGAAAAAACATATTACTTTGGCATGGTGAAGAAAAAACCTAAAATATATGTCATTCATTTATAGTCTTTTAACTTTGTGGCTTACTGACGAAGAAATATGAAATTTGGTGATGGAGAAGAAACATATTGAATATATTTACATCTAATTTACCATAATTCAATGTGAAAAAGGTAAATATAAATAAGTTTGAGCTTCATTATTTAATTTTAATTTTTACCTATATTATATAAAATATATGTCTTGGACTATAGTCTTTTATCTTTGTTTTTTTTTGGGGGGAAAAACGTAAAATTTTATGTTGGAGTTGAAAAATAAAATATAATTAATTTTTTACACCTACAATAGTCTATTATGTTTGGTTCTTAGTGATAAAAAAACCTAAGACTTTGGGATGGTGAAGAAAAAACCTAAAATATTTGTCATTAATTTATAGTTTTTTAACTTTGTGGCTTACTAACGAAGAAACATGAAATTTTATGATGGGGAAGAAACATATTGAATATATTTACATCTAATTTACCATAATACACTAAGAAAAAGGTAAATATAAATAATTTAAGGCTTCATTATTTAATTTTAATTTTTACCTATATTATATAAAAAAAATATGTCATGGATTATAGTCTTTTAACTTTGTTTTTAGTTGGGAAAAACCTAAAATTTTATGATGGAGTTGAAAAATAAAATATAATTAATTTTTTTAACTTACTATAGTCTATTATGTTAGGTGCTTAGTGATGGAAAAACCTAAGACTTTGGCATGGTGAAGAAAAAACCTAAAATATTTGTCATTCATTTATAGTCTTTTAACTTTGTGGCTTATTGACGAAGAAATATGAAATTTTGTGATGGAGAAGAAACACATTGAAAATTTTTACATCTAATTTACCATAATTCAATGTGAAAAAGGTAAATATAAGTAAGTGTTAGCTATATTATTTAATTTTAATTTTTACCTATATTATATAAAATATATGTCATGGACTATAGTTTTTTATCTTTGTTTTTTAGTGGGGAAAAACCTACAATTTTATGTTGGAGTTGAAAAATAAAATATAATTAATTTTTTACACCTACTATAGTTTATTATGTATGGTGCTTAGTGATAAAAAAACCTAAGACTTTGGCATGGTGAAGAAAAAACCTAAAATATTTGTCACTCATTTATAGTGTTTTAACTTTGTGTCTTACTGACGAAGAAACATGAAATTTGGTGATGGAGAAGAAACATATTGAATATTTTTACATCTAAGTTCCCATAATTCAATGTGAAAAAGGTAAACATAAATAAGTTTGAGATTCATTACTTAATTTTAATTTTTACCTATATTATATAAAATATATGTCATGGGCTACAGTCTTTTATCTTTGTTTTTTAGTGGGGAAAAACCTAAAATTTTATGATGGAGTTGAAAAATAAAATATAATTAATTTTTTAAACTTACTATAGTCAATTATGTTTGGTGCTTAGTGATGAAAAAACATATTACTTTGGCATGGTGAAGAAAAAACCTAAAATATATGTCATTCATTTATAGTCTTTTAACTCTGTGGCTTACTGACGAAGAAATATGAAATTTGGTGATGGAGAAGAAACATATTGAATATATTTACATCTAATTTACCATAATTCAATGTGAAAAAGGTAAATATAAATAAGTTTGAGCTTCATTATTTAATTTTAATTTTTACCTATATTATATAAAATATATGTCTTGGACTATAGTCTTTTATCTTTGTTATTTTTTGGGGGGAAAAACGTAAAATTTTATGTTGGAGTTGAAAAATAAAATATAATTAATTTTTTATACCTACAATAGTCTATTATGTTTGGTTCTTAGTGATAAAAAAACCTAAGACTTTGGGATGGTGAAGAAAAAACCTAAAATATTTGTCATTAATTTATAGTTTTTTAACTTTGTGGCTTACTGACGAAGAAACATGAAATTTTATGATGGGGAAGAAACATATTGAATATATTTACATCTAATTTACCATAATACACTGTGAAAAAGGTAAATATAAATAATTTAAGGCTTCGTTATTTAATTTTAATTTTTACCTATATTATATAAAAAAAATATGTCATGGATTATAGTCTTTTAACTTTGTTTTTAGTTGGGAAAAACCTAAAATTTTATGATGGAGTTGAAAAATAAAATATAATTTATTTTTTTAACTTACTATAGTCTATTATGTTAGGTGCTTAGTGATGGAAAAACCTAAGACTTTGGCATGGTGAAGAAAAAACCTAAAATATTTGTCATTCATTTATAGTCTTTTAACTTTGTGGCTTATTGACGAAGAAATATGAAATTCTGTGATGGAGAAGAAACACATTGAAAATTTTTACATCTAATTTACCATAATTCAATGTGAAAAAGGTAAATATAAGTAAGTGTTAGCTATATTATTTAATTTTAATTTTTACCTATATTATATAAAATATATGTCATGGACTATAGTTTTTTATCTTTGTTTTTTAGGGGGGAAAAACCTACAATTTTATGTTGGAGTTGAAAAATAAAATATAATTAATTTTTTACACCTACTTTAGTTTATTATGTATGGTGCTTAGTGATAAAAAAAAACCTAAGACTTTGGCATGGTGAAGAAAAAACCTAAAATATTTGTCACTCATTTATAGTCTTTTAACTTTGTGTCTTACTGACGAAGAAACATGAAATTTGGTGATGGAGAAGAAACATATTGAATATTTTTACATCTAAGTTACCATAATTCAATGTGAAAAAGGTAAACATAAATAAGTTTGAGCTTCATTACTTAATTTTAATTTTTACCTATATTATATAAAATATATGTCATGGGCTACAGTCTTTTAACTTTGTTTTTAGATGGGAAAAACCTAAAATTTTATAATGGAGTTGAAAAATAAAATATAATTAATTTTTTAAACTTACTATAGTCAATTATGTTTGGTGCTTAGTGATGGAAAAACATATTACTTTGGCATGGTGAAGAAAAAACCTAAAATATATGTCATTCATTTATAGTCTTTTAACTTTTTTGGCTTACTGACGAAGAAATATGAAATTTGGTGATGGAGAAGAAACATATTGAATATTTTTACATCTAATTTACCATAATTCAATGTGAAAAACGTAAATATAAATAAGTTTGAGCTATATTATTTAATTTTAATTTTTACCTATATTATATAAAATATATGTCATGGACTATAGTCTTTTATCTTTGTTTTTTTGTGGGGAAAAACGTAAAATTTTATGTTGGAGTTGAAAAATAAAATATAATTAATTTTTTACACCTATAATAGTCTATTATGTTTGGTTCTTAGTGATAAAAATACCTAAGACTTTGGGATGGTGAAGAAAAAACCTAAAATATTTGTCATTAATTTATAGTTTTTTAACTTTGTGGCTTACTGACGAAGAAACATGAAATTTTATGATGGAGAAGAAACATATTGAATATATTTACATCTAATTTACCATAATACAATGTGAAAAAGGTAAATATAAATAAGTTTGAGCTTCATTATTTAATTTTAATTTTTACCTATATTATATAAAATAAATATGTCATGGATTATAGTCTTTTAACTTTGTTTTTAGTTGGGAAAAACCTAAAATTTTATGATGGAGTTGAAAAATAAAATATAAATAATTTTTTTAACTTACTATAGTCTATTATGTTAGGTGCTTAGTGATGGAAAAACCTAAGACTTTGGCATGGTGAAGAAAAAACCTAAAATATTTGTCATTCATTTATAGTCTTTTAACTTTGTGGCTTATTGACGAAGAAATATGAAATTCTGTGATGGAGAAGAAACACATTGAAAATTTTTACATCTAATTTACCATAATTCAATGTAAAAAAGGTAAATATAAGTAAGTGTTAGCTATATTATTTAATTTTAATTTTTACCTATATTATATAAAATATATGTCATGGACTATAGTTTTTTATCTTTGTTTTTTAGTGGGGAAAAACCTACAATTTTATGTTGGAGTTGAAAAATAAAATATAATTAATTTTTTACACCTACTATAGTCTATTATGTATGGTGCTTAGTGATAAAAAAAACCTAAGACTTTGGCATGGTGAAGAAAAAACCTAAAATATTTGTCACTCATTTATAGTCTTTTAACTTTGTGTCTTACTGACGAAGAAACATGAAATTTGGTGATGGAGAAGAAACATATTGAATATTTTTACATCTAAGTTACCATAATTCAATGTGAAAAAGGTAAACATAAATAATTTTGAGCTTCATTACTTAATTTTAATTTTTACCTATATTATATAAAATATATGTCATGGGCTACAGTCTTTTATCTTTGTTTTTTAGTGGGGAAAAACCTAAAATTTTATGATGGAGTTGAAAAATAAAATATAATTAATTTTTTAAACTTACTATAGTCAATTATGTTTGGTGCTTAGTGATGAAAAAACATAATACTTTGACATGGTGAAGAAAAAACCTAAAATATATGTCATTCATTTATAGTCTTTTAACTCTGTGGCTTACTGACGAAGAAATATGAAATTTGGTGATGGAGAAGAAACATATTGAATATATTTACATCTAATTTGCCATAATTCAATGTGAAAAAGGTAAATATAAATAAGTTTGAGATTCATTATTTAATTTTAATTTTTACCTATATTATATAAAATATATGTCTTGGACTATAGTCTTTTATCTTTGTTTTTTTTTTGGGAAAAACGTAAAATTTCATGTTGGAGTTGAAAAATAAAATATAATTAATTTTTTACACCTACAATAGTCTATTATGTTTGGTTCTTAGTGATAAAAAAAACCTAAGACTTTGGGATGGTGAAGAAAAAACCTAAAATATTTGTCATTAATTTATAGTTTTTTAACTTTGTGGCTTACTGACGAAGAAACATGAAATTTTATGATGGAGAAGAAACATATTGAATATATTTACATCTAATTTACCATAATACAATGTGAAAAAGGTAAATATAAATAAGTTTGAGCTTCATTATTTAATTTTAATTTTTACCTATATTATATAAAAAAATATGTCATGGATTATAGTCTTTTAACTTTGTTTTTAGTTGGGAAAAACCTAAAATTTTATGATGGAGTTGAAAAATAAAATATAATTAATTTTTTTAACTTACTATAGTCTATTATGTTAGGTGCTTAGTGATGGAAAAACCTAAGACTTTGGCATGGTGAAGAAAAAACCTAAAATATTTGTCATTCATTTATAGTCTTTTAACTTTGTGGCTTATTGACGAAGAAATATGAAATTCTGTGATGGAAAAGATTGAAAATTTTTAACTTAATTTACCTTAACATTGAAAATTTTTACATCTAATTTACCTTAATTCAATGTGAAAAAGGTAAATATAAGTAAGTGTTAGCTATATTATTTAATTTTAATTTTTACCTATATTATATAAAATATATGTCATGGACTATAGTTTTTTATCTTTGTTTTTTAGTGGGGAAAAACCTACAATTTTATTTTGGAGTTGAAAAATAAAATATAATTAATTTTTTACACCTACTATAGTTTATTTTGTATGGTTCTTAGTGATAAAAAAAACCTAAGACTTTGGCATGGTGAAGAAAAAACCTAAAATATTTGTCACTCATTTATAGTCTTTTAACTTTGTGTCTTACTGACGAAGAAACATGAAATTTGGTGATGGAGAAGAAACATATTGAATATTTTTACATCTAGGTTACCATAATTCAATGTGAAAAAGGTAAACATAAATAAGTTTGAGCTTCATTACTTAATTTTAATTTTTACCTATATTATATAAAATATATGTCATGGGCTACAGTCTTTTATCTTTGTCTTTTAGTGGGGAAAAACCTAAAATTTTATGATGGAGTTGAAAAATAAAATATAATTAATTTTTTACATTTACTATAGTCTACTATGTTTGGTGCTTAGTGATGGAAAAACCTAATACTTTGGCATGGTGAAGAAAAAACCTAAAATATTTGTCATTCATTTATAGTCTTTTAACTTTGTGGCTTATTGACGAAGAAATATGAAATTCTGTGATGGAGAAGAAACACATTGAATATTTTTACATCTAATTTACCATAATTCAATGTGAAAAAGGTAAATATAAATAAGTTTTAGCTATATTATTTAATTTTAATTTTTACCTATATAAAATATATGTCATTGACTATAGTCTTTTATCTTTGCTTTTTAGTGGGTAAAAACCTACAATTTTATGTTGGAGTTGAAAAATAAAATATAATTAGTTTTTTACACCTAAAATAGTCTATTATATATGGTGCTTAGTGATAAAAAAAAACCTTAGACTTTGGCATGGTGAAGAAAAAACCTAAAATATTTGTTACTCATTTATAGTCTTTTAACTTTGTGTCTTACTGACGATGAAACATGAAATTTGGTGATGGAGAAGAAACATATTTAATATTTTTACATCTAATTTACCATAATTCAATGTGAAAAAGGTAAAAATAAATAAGTTTGAGCTTCATTACTTAATTTTAATTTATACCTATATTATATAAAATATATGTCATGGGCTACAGTCTTTTATCTTTGTTTTTTAGTGGGGAAAAACCTAAACTTTTATGATGGAGTTGAAAAATAAAATATAATAAATTTTTTAAACTTAGTATAGTCAATTATGTTTGGTGCTTAGTGATGAAAAAACATAAGACTTTGGCATGGTGAAGAAAAAACCTAAAATATTTGTCATTCATTTATAGTCTTTTAACTCTGTGGCTTACTGACGAAGAAATATGAAATTTGGTTATGGAGAAGAAACATATTGAATATATTTACATCTAATTTACCATAATTCAATGTGAAAAAGGTAAATATAAATAAGTTTGAGCTTCATTATTTAATTTTAATTTTTAACTATATTATATAAAATATATGTCATGGACTATAGTCTTTTATCTTTGTTTTGTAGTGGGGAAAACGTAAAATTTTATGTTGGAGTTGAAAACTAAAATATAATTAATTTTTTACACCTACAATAGTCTATTATTTTTGGTTCTTAGTGATAAAAAAACCTAAGACTTTGGGATGGTGAAGAAAAAACCTAAAATATTTGTCATTCATTTATAGTCTTTTAACTTTGTGGCTTACTGATAAAGAAACATGAAATTTTAATATGGACAAGAAACATATTGAATATATTTACATCTAATTTACCATAATTCAATTTGAAAACGGTAAATATAAATAAGTTTGAGCTTCATTATTTATTTTAATTTATACCTATATTATATAAAAAAATATGTCGTGGATTATAGTCTTTTATCTTTGTTTTTAGTGGGGAAAAACCTAAACTTTTATGATGGATTTGAAAAATAAAATATAATTAATTTTTTAAACCTAATATAGTCTATTATGTATGGTGCTTAGTGATAAAAAAACCTAAGACTTTGGCATGGTGAAGAAAAAACCTAAAATATTTGTCACTCATTTATAGTCTTTTAACTTTGTATCTTACTGACGAAGAAACATGAAATTTTATGATGGAGAAGAAACATATTGAATATTTTTACATTTAATTTACCATAATTCAATGTGAAAAAGGTAAATATAAATAAGTTTGAGCTTCATTATTTAATTTTAATTTTTACCTATATTATATAAAATATATGTCATGGGCTACAGTCTTTTATCTTTGTCTTTTAGTGGGGAAAAACCTAAAATTTTATGATGGAGTTGAAAAATAAAATATAATTAATTTTTTACATTTACTATAGTCTACTATGTTTGGTGCTTAGTGATGGAAAAACCTAATACTTTGGCATGGTGAAGAAAAAACCTAAAATATTTGTCATTCATTTATAGTCTTTTAACTTTGTGGCTTATTGACGAAGAAATATGAAATTCTGTGATGGAGAAGAAACATATTGAATATTTTTACATCTAATTTACCATAATTCAATGTGAAAAAGGTAAATATAAATAAGTTTTAGCTATATTATTTAATTTTAATTTTTACCTATATAAAATATATGTCATTGACTATAGTCTTTTATCTTTGTTTTTTAGTGGGTAAAAACCTACAATTTTATGTTGGAGTTGAAAAATAAAATATAATTAGTTTTTTACACCTAAAATAGTCTATTATATATGGTGCTTAGTGATAAAAAAAAACCTTAGACTTTGGCATGGTGAAGAAAAAACCTAAAATATTTGTTACTCATTTATAGTCTTTTAACTTTGTGTCTTACTGACGATGAAACATGAAATTTGGTGATGGAGAAGAAACATATTTAATATTTTTACATCTAATTTACCATAATTCAATGTGAAAAAGGTAAACATAAATAAGTTTGAGCTTCATTACTTAATTTTAATTTATACCTATATTATATAAAATATATGTCATGGGCTACAGTCTTTTATCTTTGTTTTTTAGTGGGGAAAAACCTAAACTTTTATGATGGAGTTGAAAAATAAAATATAATAAATTTTTTAAACTTAGTATAGTCAATTATGTTTGTTGCTTAGTGATGAAAAAACATAAGAATTTGGCATGGTGAAGAAAAAACCTAAAATATTTGTCATTCATTTATAGTCTTTTAACTCTGTGGCTTACTGACGAAGAAATATGAAATTTGGTTATGGAGAAGAAACATATTGAATATATTTACATCTAATTTACCATAATTCAATGTGAAAAAGGTAAATATAAATAAGTTTGAGCTTCATTATTTAATTTTAATTTTTAACTATATTATATAAAATATATGTCATGGACTATAGTCTTTTATCTTTGTTTTGTAGTGGGGAAAACGTAAAATTTTATGTTGGAGTTGAAAACTAAAATATAATTAATTTTTTACACCTACAATAGTCTATTATTTTTGGTTCTTAGTGATAAAAAAACCTAAGACTTTGGGATGGTGAAGAAAAAACCTAAAATATTTGTCATTCATTTATAGTCTTTTAACTTTGTGGCTTACTGATAAAGAAACATGAAATTTTAATATGGACAAGAAACATATTGAATATATTTACATCTAATTTACCATAATTCAATTTGAAAACGGTAAATATAAATAAGTTTGAGCTTCATTATTTATTTTAATTTATACCTATATTATATAAAAAAATATGTCGTGGATTATAGTCTTTTATCTTTGTTTTTAGTGGGGAAAAACCTAAACTTTTATGATGGAGTTGAAAAATAAAATATAATTAATTTTTTAAACCTAATATAGTCTATTATGTATGGTGCTTAGTGATAAAAAAACCTAAGACTTTGGCATGGTGAAGAAAAAACCTAAAATATTTGTCACTCATTTATAGTCTTTTAACTTTGTATCTTACTGACGAAGAAACATGAAATTTTATGATGGAGAAGAAACATATTGAATATTTTTACATTTAATTTACCATAATTCAATGTGAAAAAGGTAAATATAAATAAGTTTGAGCTTCATTATTTAATTTTAATTTTTACCTATATTATATAAAATATATGTCATGGGCTACAGTCTTTTATCTTTGTTTTTTAGTGGGGAAAAACCTAAAATTTTATGATGGAGTTGAAAAATAAAATATAATTAATTTTTTAAACTTACTATAGTCAATTATGTTTGGTGCTTAGTGATGAAAAAACATAATACTTTGGCATGGTGAAGAAAAAACCTAAAATATATGTCATTCATTTATAGTCTTTTAACTCTGTGGCTTACTGACGAAGAAATATGAAATTTGGTGATTGAGAAGAAACATATTGAATATATTTACATCTAATTTACCATAATTCAATGTGAAAAAGGTAAATATAAATAAGTTTGAGCTTCATTATTTAATTTTAATTTTTACCTATATTATATAAAATATATGTCTTGGACTATAGTCTTTTATCTTTGTTTTTTTTTGGGGAAAAACGTAAAATTTTATGTTGGAGTTGAAAAATAAAATATAATTAATTTTTTACACCTACAATAGTCTATTATGTTTGGTTCTTAGTGATAAAAAAACCTAAGACTTTGGGATGGTGAAGAAAAAACCTAAAATATTTGTCATTAATTTATAGTTTTTTAACTTTGTGGCTTACTGACAAAGAAACATGAAATTTTATGATGGAGAAGAAACATATTGAATATATTTACATCTAATTTACCATAATACATTGTGAAAAAGGTAAATATAAATAAGTTTGTGCTTCATTATTTAATTTTAATTTTTACCTATATTATATAAAAAAATATGTCATGGATTATAGTCTTTTAACTTTGTTTTTAGTTGGGAAAAACCTAAAATTTTATGATGGAGTTGAAAAATAAAATATAATTAATTTTTTTAACTTACTATAGTCTATTATGTTAGGTGCTTAGTGATGGAAAAACATAAGACTTTGGCATGGTGAAGAAAAAACCTAAAATATTTGTCATTCATTTATAGTCTTTTAACTTTGTGGCTTATTGACGAAGAAATATGAAATTCTGTGATGGAGAAGAAACACATTGAAAATTTTTACATCTAATTTACCTTAATTCAATGTTAAAAAGGTAAATATAAGTAAGTGTTAGCTATATTATTTAATTTTAATTTTTACCTATATTATATAAAATATATGTCATGGACTATAGTTTTTTATCTTTGTTTTTTAGTGGGGAAAAACCTACAATTTTATGTTGGAGTTGAAAAATAAAATATAATTAATTTTTTACACCTACTATAGTTTATTTTGTATGGTGCTTAGTGATAAAAAAAACCTAAGACTTTGGCATGGTGAAGAAAAAACCTAAAATATTTGTCACTCATTTATAGTCTTTTAACTTTGTTTCTTACTGACGAAGAAACATGAAATTTGGTGATGGAGAAGAAACATATTGAATATTTTTACATCTAAGTTACCATAATTCAATTTGAAAAAGGTAAACATAAATAAGTTTGAGCTTCATTACTTAATTTTAATTTTTACCTATATTATATAAAATATATGTCATGGGCTACAGTCTTTTATCTTTGTTTTTTAGTGGGGAAAAACCTAAAATTTTATGATGGAGTTGAAAAATAAAATATAATTAATTTTTTAAACTTACTATAGTCAATTATGTTTGGTGCTTAGTGATGAAAAAACATAATACTTTGACATGGTGAAGAAAAAACCTAAAATATATGTCATTCATTTATAGTCTTTTAACTCTGTGGCTTACTGACGAAGAAATATGAAATTTGGTGATGGAGAAGAAACATATTGAATATATTTACATCTAATTTGCCATAATTCAATGTGAAAAAGGTAAATATAAATAAGTTTGAGATTCATTATTTAATTTTAATTTTTACCTATATTATATAAAATATATGTCTTGGACTATAGTCTTTTATCTTTGTTTTTTTTTTGGGAAAAACGTAAAATTTTATGTTGGAGTTGAAAAATAAAATATAATTAATTTTTTACACCTACAATAGTCTATTATGTTTGGTTCTTAGTGATAAAAAAACCTAAGACTTTGGGATGGTGAAGAAAAAACCTAAAATATTTGTCATTAATTTATAGTTTTTTAACTTTGTGGCTTACTGACGAAGAAACATGAAATTTTATGATGGAGAAGAAACATATTGAATATATTTACATCTAATTTACCATAATACAATGTGAAAAAGGTAAATATAAATAAGTTTGAGCTTCATTATTTAATTTTAATTTTTACCTATATTATATAAAAAAATATGTCATGGATTATAGTCTTTTAACTTTGTTTTTAGTTGGGAAAAACCTAAAATTTTATGATGGAGTTGAAAAATAAAATATAATTAATTTTTTTAACTTACTATAGTCTATTATGTTAGGTGCTTAGTGATGGAAAAACCTAAGACTTTGGCATGGTGAAGAAAAAACCTAAAATATTTGTCATTCATTTATAGTCTTTTAACTTTGTGGCTTATTGACGAAGAAATATGAAATTCTGTGATGGAGAAGATTGAAAATTTTTAACTTAATTTACCTTAACATTGAAAATTTTTACATCTAATTTACCTTAATTCAATGTGAAAAAGGTAAATATAAGTAAGTGTTAGCTATATTATTTAATTTTAATTTTTACCTATATTATTTAAAATATATGTCATGGACTATAGTTTTTTATCTTTGTTTTTTAGTGGGGAAAAACCTACAATTTTATGTTGGAGTTGAAAAATAAAATATAATTAATTTTTTACACCTACTATAGTTTATTTTGTATGGTGCTTAGTGATAAAAAAAAAACCTAAGACTTTGGCATGGTGAAGAAAAAACCTAAAATATTTGTCACTCATTTATAGTCTTTTAACTTTGTGTCTTACTGACGAAGAAACATGAAATTTGGTGATGGAGAAGAAACATATTGAATATTTTTACATCTAAGTTACCATAATTCAATGTGAAAAAGGTAAACATAAATAAGTTTGAGCTTCATTACTTAATTTTAATTTTTACCTATATTATATAAAATATATGTCATGGGCTACAGTCTTTTATCTTTGTCTTTTAGTGGGGAAAAACCTAAAATTTTATGATGGAGTTGAAAAATAAAATATAATTAATTTTTTACATTTACTATAGTCTACTATGTTTGGTGCTTAGTGATGGAAAAACCTAATACTTTGGCATGGTGAAGAAAAAACATAAAATATTTGTCATTCATTTATAGTCTTTTAACTTTGTGGCTTATTGACGAAGAAATATGAAATTCTGTGATGGAGAAGAAACACATTGAATATTTTTACATCTAATTTACCATAATTCAATGTGAAAAAGGTAAATATAAATAAGTTTTAGCTATATTATTTAATTTTAATTTTTACCTATATAAAATATATGTCTTTGACTATAGTCTTTTATCTTTGTTTTTTAGTGGGTAAAAACCTACAATTTTATGTTGGAGTTGAAAAATAAAATATAATTAGTTTTTTACACCTAAAATAGTCTATTATATATGGTGCTTAGTGATAAAAAAAACCTTAGACTTTGGCATGGTGAAGAAAAAACCTAAAATATTTGTTACTCATTTATAGTCTTTTAACTTTGTGTCTTACTGACGATGAAACATGAAATTTGGTGATGGAGAAGAAACATATTTAATATTTTTACATCTAATTTACCATAATTCAATGTGAAAAAGGTAAACATAAATAAGTTTGAGCTTCATTACTTAATTTTAATTTATACCTATATTATATAAAATATATGTCATGGGCTACATTCTTTTATCTTTGTTTTTTAGTGGGGAAAAACCTAAACTTTTATGATGGAGTTGAAAAATAAAATATAATAAATTTTTTAAACTTAGTATAGTCAATTATGTTTGGTGCTTAGTGATGAAAAAACATAAGACTTTGGCATGGTGAAGAAAAAACCTAAAATATTTGTCATTCATTTATAGTCTTTTAACTCTGTGGCTTACTGACGAAGAAATATGAAATTTGGTTATGGAGAAGAAACATATTGAATATATTTACATCTAATTTACCATAATTCAATGTGAAAAAGGAAAATATAAATAAGTTTGAGCTTCATTATTTAATTTTAATTTTTAACTATATTATATAAAATATATGTCATGGACTATAGTCTTTTATCTTTGTTTTGTAGTGGGGAAAAGTAAAATTTTATGTTGGAGTTGAAAACTAAAATATAATTAATTTTTTTAACTTACTATAGTCTACTATGTTTGGTGCTTAGTGATGGAAAAACCTAATACTTTGGCATGGTGAAGAAAAAACCTAAAATATTTGTCATTCATTTATAGTCTTTTAACTTTGTGGCTTATTGACGAAGAAACATGAAATTTTATGTTGGAGAAGAAACATATTGAATATTTTTACATCAAATTTACCATAATTCAATGTGAAAAAGGTAAGTATAAATAAGTTTGAGCTTCATTATTTAATTTTAATTATTACCTATATTATATAAAATATATGTCATGGGCTACAGTCTTTTATCTTTGTTTTTTAGTGGGGAAAAACCAAAAATTTTATGATGGAGTTGAAAAATAAAATATAATTAATTTTTTTAACTTACTATAGTCAATTATGTTTGGTGCTTAGTGATGAAAAAACATAAGACTTTGGCATGGTGAAGAAAAAACCTAAAATATTTGTCATTCATTTATAGTCTTTTAACTTTTTTGGCTTATTGGCGAAGAAATATGAAATTCTGTGATGGAGAAGGAACACATTGAATATTTTTACATCTAATTTACCATAATTCAATGTGAAAAAGGTAAATATAAATAAGTTTTAGCTATATTATTTAATTTTAATTTTTACCTATATTATATAAAATATATGTCATGGACTATAGTCTTTTATCTTTGTTTTTTAGTGGGTAAAAACCTACAATTTTATGTTGGAGTTGAAAAATAAAATATAATTAATTTTTTACACCTAATATATTCTATTATGTATGGTGCTTAGTGATAAAAAAAAACCTAAGACTTTGGCATGGTGAAGAAAAAACCTAAAATATTTGTCACTCATTTATAGTCTTTTGACTTTGTGTCTTACTGACGAAGAAACATTAAATTTGGTGATGGAGAAGAAACATATTGAATATTTTTCATCTAATTAACCATAATTCAATGTGAAAATGGTAAACATAAATAATTTTGAGCTTCATTACTTAATTTTAATTTTTACCTATATTATATAAAATATATGTCATGGGCTACAGTCTTTTATCTTTGTTTTTTAGTGGGGAAAAACCTAAAATTTTATGATGGAGTTGAAAAATAAAATATAATTAATTTTTTAAACTTACTATAGTCAATTATGTTTGGTGCTTAGTGATGAAAAAACATAAGACTTTGGCATGGTGAAGAAAAAACCTAAAATAATTGTCATTCATTTATAGTCTTTTAACTCTGTGGCTTACTGACGAAGAAATATGAAATTTGGTGATGGAGAAGAAACATATTGAATATATTTACATCTAATTTACCATAATTCAATGTGAAAAAGGTAAATATAAATAAGTTTGAGCTTCATTATTTAATTTTAATTTTTACCTATATTATATAAAATATATGCCATGGACTATAGTCTTTTATCTTTGTTTTTTAGTGGGGAAAAACGTAAAATTTTATGTTGGAATTGAAAAATAAAATATAATTAATTTTTTACACCTACAATAGTCTATTATGTTTGGTTCTTAGTGATAAAAAAACCTAAGACTTTGGGATGGTGAAGAAAAAACCTAAAATATTTGTCATTCATTTATAGTCTTTTAACTTTGTGGCTTACTGACGAAGAAACATGAAATTTTATGATGGAGAAGAAACATATTGAATATATTTACATCTAATTTACCATAATTCAATGTGAAAAAGGTAAATATAAATAAGTTTGACCTTCATTATTTAATTTTAATTCTTACCTATATTATATAAAAAAATATGTCATGGACCATAGTCTTTTAACTTTGTTTTTAGTGCGGAAAAACCTAAAATTTTATGATGGAGTTGAAAAATAAAATATAATTAATTTTTTTAACTTACTATAGTCTACTATGTTTGGTGCTTAGTGATGGAAAAACCTAATACTTTGGCATGGTGAAGAAAAAACCTAAAATATTTGTCATTCATTTATAGTCTTTTAACTTTGTGGCTTATTGACGAAGAAACATGAAATTTTATGTTGGAGAAGAAACATATTGAATATTTTTACATCTAATTTACCATAATTCAATGTGAAAAAGGTAAGTATAAATAAGTTTGAGCTTCATTATTTAATTTTAATTATTACCTATATTATATAAAAAAATATGTCGTGGATTATAGTCTTTTATCTTTGTTTTTAGTGGGGAAAAACCTAAAATTTTATGATGGAGTTGAAAAATAAAATATAATTAATTTTTTAAACCTAATATAGTCTATTATGTATGGTGCTTAGTGATAAAAAAACCTAAGACTTTGGCGTGGTGAAGAAAAAACCTAAAATATTTGTCACTCATTTATAGTCTTTTAACTTTGTGTCTTACTGACGAAGAAACATGAAATTTTATGATGGAGAAGAAACATATTGAATATTTTTACATCTAATTTACCAGAATTCAATGTGAAAAAGGTAAATATATATAAGTTTGAGCTTCATTATTTAATTTTAATTTTTACCTATATTATATAAAATATATGTCATGGGCTACAGTCTTTTCTCTTTGTTTTTTAGTGGGGAAAAACCAAAATTTTTATGATGGAGTTGAAAAATAAAATATAATTAATTTTTTTAACTTACTATAGTCAATTATGTTTGGTGCTTAGTGATGAAAAAACATAAGACTTTGGCATGGTGAAGAAAAAACCTAAAATATTTGTCATTCATTTATAGTCTTTTAACTTTTTTGGCTTATTGGCGAAGAAATATGAAATTCTGTGATGGAGAAGGAACACATTGAATATTTTTACATCTAATTTTCCATAATTCAATGTGAAAAAGGTAAATATAAATAAGTTTTAGCTATATTATTTAATTTTAATTTTTACCTATATAAAATATATGTCATGGACTATAGTCTTTTATCTTTGTTTTTTAGTGGGTAAAAACCTACAATTTTATGTTGGACTTGAAAAATAAAATATAATTAATTTTTTACACCTAATATAGTCTATTATGTATGGTGCTTAATGATAAAAAAAACCTAAGACTTTGGCATGGTGAAGAAAAAACCTAAAATATTTGTCACTCATTTATAGTCTTTTAACTTTGTGTCTTACTGACGAAGAAACATGAAATTTGGTGATGGAGAAGAGACATATTTAATATTTTTACATCTAATTTACCATAATTCAATGTGAAAAAGGTAAACATAAATAAGTTTGAGCTTCATTACTTAATTTTAATTTTTACCTATATTATATAAAATATATGTCATGGGCTACAGTCTTTTATCTTTGTTTTTTAGTGGGGAAAAACCTAAACTTTTATGATGGAGTTGAAAAATAAAATATAATTAATTTTTTAAACTTACTATAGTCAATTATGTTTGGTGCTTAGTGATGAAAAAACATAAGAGTTTGGCATGGTGAAGAAAAAACCTAAAATATTTGTCATTCATTTATAGTCTTTTATTTCTGTGGCTTACTGACGAAGAAATATGAAATTTGGTGATGGAGAAGAAACATATTGAATATATTTACATCTAATTTACCATAATTCAATGTGAAAAAGGTAAATATAAATAAGTTTGATCTTCATTATTTAATTTTAATTTTTACCTATATTATATAAAATATATGTCATGGACTATAGTCTTTTATCTTTGTTTTTTAGTGGGGAAAAACGTAAAATTTTATATTGGAGTTGGAAAATAAAATATAATTAATTTTTTACACCTACAATAGTCTATTATGTTTGGTTCTTAGTGATAAAAAAACCTAAGACTTTGGGATGGTGAAGAAAAAACCTAAAATATTTGTCATTCATTTATAGTCTTTTAACTTTGTGGCTTACTGACGAAGAAACATGAAATTTTATGATGGAGAAGAAACATATTGAATATATTTACATCTAATTTACCATAATTCAATGTGAAAAAGGTAAATATAAATAAGTTTGACCTTCATTATTTAATTTTAATTCTTACCTATATTATATAAAAAAATATGTCATGGACTATAGTCTTTTAACTTTGTTTTTAGTGCGGAAAAACCTAAAATTTTATGATGGAGTTGAAAAATAAAATATAATTAACTTTTTTAACTTACTATAGTCTACTATGTTTGGTGCTTAGTGATGGAAAAACCTAATACTTTGGCATGGTGAAGAAAAAACCTAAAATATTTGTCATTCATTTATAGTCTTTTAACTTTGTGGCTTATTGACGAAGAAACATGAAATTTTATGTTGGAGAAGAAACATATTGAATATTTTTACATCTAATTTACCATAATTCAATGTGAAAAAGGTAAATATAAATAAGTTTGAGCTTCATTATTTAATTTTAATTATTACCTATATTATATAAAAAAAATATGTCGTGGATTATAGTCTTTTATCTTTGTTTTTAGTGGGGAAAAACCAAAAATTTTATGATGGAGTTGAAAAATAAAATATAATTAATTTTTTTAACTTACTATAGTCAATTATGTTTGGTGCTTAGTGATGAAAAAACATAAGACTTTGGCATGGTGAAGAAAAAACCTAAAATATTTGTCATTCATTTATAGTCTTTTAACTTTTTTGGCTTATTGGCGAAGAAATATGAAATTCTGTGATGGAGAAGGAACACATTGAATATTTTTACATCTAATTTTCCATAATTCAATTTGAAAAAGGTAAATATAAATAAGTTTTAGCTATATTATTTAATTTTAATTTTTACCTATATAAAATATATGTCATGGACTATAGTCTTTTATCTTTGTTTTTTAGTGGGTAAAAACCTACAATTTTATGTTGGACTTGAAAAATAAAATATAATTAATTTTTTACACCTAATATAGTCTATTATGTATGGTGCTTAATGATAAAAAAAACCTAAGACTTTGGCATGGTGAAGAAAAAACCTAAAATATTTGTCACTCATTTATAGTCTTTTAACTTTGTGTCTTACTGACGAAGAAACATGAAATTTGGTGATGGAGAAGAAACATATTTAATATTTTTACATCCAATTTACCATAATTCAATGTGAAAAAGGTAAACATAAATAAGTTTGAGCTTCATTACTTAATTTTAATTTTTACCTATATTATATAAAATATATGTCATGGGCTACAGTCTTTTATCTTTGTTTTTTAGTGGGGAAAAACCTAAACTTTTATGATGGAGTTGAAAAATAAAATATAATTAATTTTTTAAACTTACTATAGTCAATTATGTTTGGTGCTTAGTGATGAAAAAACATAAGAGTTTGGCATGGTGAAGAAAAAACCTAAAATATTTGTCATTCATTTATAGTCTTTTATTTCTGTGGCTTACTGACGAAGAAATATGAAATTTGGTGATGGAGAAGAAACATATTGAATATATTTACATCTAATTTACCATAACTCAATGTGAAAAAGGTAAATATAAATAAGTTTGATCTTCATTATTTAATTTTAATTTTTACCTATATTATATAAAATATATGTCACAGACTATAGTCTTTTATCTTTGTTATTTAGTGGGGAAAAACCTACAATTTTATGTTGGAGTTGAAAAATAAAATATAATTATTTTTTACACCTACTATAGTCAATTATATTTGGTGCTTATTGATGAAAAAACATAAGACTTTGGCATTGTGAAGAAAAGACCTAAAATATTTGTCATTCATTTATAGTCTTTTAACTCTGTGGCTTACTGACGAAGAAATATGAAATTTGGTGATGGAGAAGAAACATATTGAATATATTTACATCTAATTTACCATAATTCAATGTGAAAAAGTTAAATATAAATAAGTTTGAGCTTCATTATTTAATTTTAATTTTTACCTATATTATATAAAATATATGTCATGGACTATATAGTCTTTTATCTTTGCTTTTTAGTGGGGAAAAACGTAAAATTTTATGTTGGAGTTGGAAAATAAAATATAATTAATTTTTTACACCTACAATAGTCTATTATGTTTGGTTCTTAGTGATAAAAAAACCTAAGACTTTGGGATGGTGAAGAAAAAACCTAAAATATTTGTCATTCATTTATAGTCTTTTAACTTTGTGGCTTACTGACGAAGAAACATGAAATTGTATGATGGAGAAGAAACATATTGAATATATTTACATCTAATTTACCATAATTCAATGTGAAAAAGGTAAATATAAATAAGTTTGAGCTTCATTATTTAATTTTAATTTATACCTATATTATATAAAAAAATATGTCATGGATTATAGTCTTTTAACTTTGTTTTTAGTGGGGAAAAACCTAAAATTTTATTATGGAGTTGAAAAATAAAATATAATTAATTTTTTACACCTAATATAGTCTATTATGTATGGTGCTTAGTGATAAAAAAACCTAATACTTTGGCATCGTGAAGAAAAAACCTAAAATATTTGTCACTCATTTATAGTCTTTTAACTTTGTGTCTTACAGACGAAGAAACATGAAAATTGGTGATGGAGAAGAAACATATTGAATATTTTTACATCTAATTTACCATAATTCAATGTGAAAAAGGTAAACATAAATAAGTTTGAGCTTCATTACTTAATTTTATTTTTTACCTATATTATATAAAATATATGTCATGGATTATAGTCTTTTAACTTTGTTTTTAGTGGGGAAAAACCTAAAATTTTATGATGGAGTTGAAAAATAAAATATAATTAATTTTTTAAACTTACTATAGTCAATTATGTTTGGTGCTTAGTGATGAAAAAACATAAGACTTTGGCATGGTGAAGAAAAAACCTAAAATAATTGTCATTCATTTATAGTCTTTTAACTTTGTGGCTTACTGACGAAGAAATATGAAATTTGGTGATGGAGAAGAAACATATTGAATATATTTACATCTAATTTACTATAATTCAATGTGAAAAAGGTAAATATAAATAAGTTTGAGCTTCATTATTTAATTTTAATTTTTACCTATATTATATAAAATATATGTCATGGACTATAGTCTTTTATCTTTGTTTTTTAGTGGGGAAAAACGTAAATTTTTATGTTGGAGTTGAAAAATAAAATATAATTAATTTTTTACACCTACAATAGTCTATTATGTTTGGTTCTTAGTGATAAAAAAACCTAAGACTTTGGGATGGTGAAGAAAAAACCTAAAATATTTGTCATTCATTTATAGTCTTTTAACTTTGTGGCTTACTGACGAAGAAACATGAAATTTTATGATGGAGAAGAAACATATTGAATATATTTACATCTAATTTACCATAATACAATGTGAAAAAGGTAAATATAAATAAGTTTGAACTTCATTACTTAATTTTAATTTTTACCTATATTATATAAAATATATGTCATGGATTATAGTCTTTTAACTTTGTTTTTAGCGGGGAAAAACCTAAAATTTTATGATGGAGATGAAAAATAAAATATAATTAATTTTTTTAACTTACTATAGTCTACTACGTTTGGTGCTTAGTGATGGAAAAACCTAATACTTTGGCATGGTGAAGAAAAAACCTAAAATATTTGTCATTCATTTATAGTCTTTTAATTTTGTGGCTTATTGACGAAGAAATATGAAATTCTGTGATGGAGAAGAAACACATTGAATATTTTTACATCTAATTTACCATAATTCAATGTGAAAAAGGTAAATATAAATAAGTTTTAGCTATATTATTTAATTTTAATTTTTCCTATATTATATAAAATATATGTCATGGACTATAGTCTTTTATCTTTGTTTTTTAGTGGGGAAAAACCTATAATTTTATGTTGGAGTTGAAAAATAAAATATAATTAATTTTTTACACCTACTATAGTCTATTATTTATGGTGCTTAGTGATAAAAAAAACCTAAGACTTTGTCATGGTGAAGAAAAAACCTAAAATATTTGTCACGCATTTATAGTCTCTTAACTTTGTGTCTTACTGACGAAGAAACATGAAATTTGGTGATGGAGAAGAAACATATTGAATATTTTTACATCTAAGTTACCATAATTCAATGTGAAAAAGGTAAACATAAATAATTTTGAGCTTCATTACTTAATTTTAATTTTTACCTATATTATATAAAATATATGTCATGGCCTACAGTCTTTTATCTTTGTTTTTTAATGGGGAAAAACCTAAAATTTTATGATGGAGTTGAAAAATAAAATATAATTAATTTTTTAAACTTACTATAGTCAATTATGTTTGGTGCTTAGTGATGAAAAAACATAATACTTTGGCATGGTGAAGAAAAAACCTAAAATAATTGTCATTCATTTATAGTCTTTTAACTCTGTGGCTTACTGACAAAGAAATATGAAATTTGGTGATGGAGAAGAAACATATTGAATATATTTACATCTAATTTACCATAATTCAATGTGAAAAAGGTAAATATAAATAAGTTTGAGCTTCATTATTTAATTTTAATTTTTACCTATATTATATAAAATATATGTCATGGACTATATAGTCTTTTATCTTTGTTTTTTAGTGGGGAAAAACGTAAAATTTTATGTTGGAGTTGGAAAATAAAATATAATTAATTTTTTACACCTACAATAGTCTATTATGTTTGGTTCTTAAAAAACCTAAGACTTTGGCATGGTGAAGAAAAAACCTAAAATATTTGTCACTCATTTATGGTCTTTTAACTTTGTGTCTTGCTGACGAAGAAACGTGAAATTTGGTGATGGAGAAGAAACATATTGAATATTTTTACATCTAATTGACCATAATTCAATGTAAAAAAGGTAAACATAAATAAGTTTGAGCTTCATTACTTAATTTTAATTTTTACCTATATTATATAAAATATAAGTCATGGATTATAGTCTTTTTTAACTTTGTTTTTAGCGGGGAAAAACCTAAAATTTTATGATGGAGATGAAAAATAAAATATAATTAATTTTTTTAACTTACTATAGTCTACTACGTTTGGTGCTTAGTGATGGAAAAACCTAATACTTTGGCATGGTGAAGAAAAAAACTAAAATATTTGTCATTCATTTATAGTCTTTTAACTTTGTGGCTTATTGACGAAGAAATATGAAATTCTGTGATGGAGAAGAAACACATTGAATATTTTTACATCTAATTTACCATAATTCAATGTGAAAATGGTAAATATAAATAAGTTTTAGCTATATTATTTAGATTTAATTTTTACCTATATTATATAAAATATATGTCATGGATTATTGTCTTTTATCTTTGTTTTTTAGTGGGTAAAAACCTACAATTTTATGTTGGAGTTGAAAAATAAAATATAATTACTTTTTTACACCTAATATAGTCTATTATGTATGGTGCTTAGTGATAAAAAAGACCTAAGACTTTGGCATGGTGAAGAAAAAACCTAAAATATTTGTCACTCATTTATAGTCTTTTAACTTTGTGTCTTACTGACAAAGATACATGAAATTTGGTGATGGAGAAGAAACATATTGAATATTTTTACATCTAATTTACCATAATTCAATGTGAAAAAGGTAAACATAAATAAGTTTGAGCTTCATTACTTAATTTTAATTTTTACCTATATTATATAAAATATATGTCATAGATTATAGTCTTTTAACTTTGTTTTTAGTGGGGAAAAACTTAAAATTTTATGATGGAGTTGAAAAATAAAATATAATTAATTTTTTAAACTTACTATAGTCAATTATGTTTGGTGCTTAGTGATGAAAAAACATAAGACTTTGGCATGGTGAAGAAAAAACCTAAAATAATTGTCATTCATTTATAGTCTTTTAACTCTGTGGCTTACTGACGAAGAAATATGAAATTTGGTGATGGAGAAGAAACATATTGAATATATTTACATCTAATTTACTATAATTCAATGTGAAAAAGGTAAATATAAATAAGTTTGAGCTTCATTATTTAATTTTAATTTTTACCTATATTATATAAAATATATGTCATGGACTATAGTCTTTTATCTTTGTTTTTTAGTGGGGAAAAACGTAAATGTTTATGTTGGAGTTGAAAAATAAAATTTAATTAATTTTTTACACCTACAATAGTCTATTATGTTTTGTTCTTAGTGATAAAAAAACCTAAGACTTTGGGATGGTGAAGAAAAAACCTAAAATATTTGTCATTCATTTATAGTCTTTTAACTTTGTGGCTTACTGACGAAGAAACATGAAATTTTATGATGGAGAAGAAACATATTGAATATATTTACATCTAATTTACCATAATACAATGTGAAAAAGGTAAATATAAATAAGTTTGAACTTCATTACTTAATTTTAATTTTTACCTATATTATATAAAATATATGTCATGGATTATAGTCTTTTAACTTTGTTTTTAGCGGGGAAAAACCTAAAATTTTATGATGGAGATGAAAAATAAAATATAATTAATTTTTTTAACTTACTATAGTCTACTACGTTTGGTGCTTAGTGATGGAAAAACCTAATACTTTGGCATGGTGAAGAAAAAACCTAAAATATTTGTCATTCATTTATAGTCTTTTAACTTTGTGGCTTATTGACGAAGAAATATGAAATTCTGTGATGGAGAAGGAACACATTGAATATTTTTACATCTAATTTACCATAATTCAATGTGAAAAAGGTAAATATAAATAAGTTTTAGCTATATTATTTAATTTTAATTTTTCCTATATTATATAAAATATATGTCATGGACTATAGTCTTTTATCTTTGTTTTTTAGTGGGGAAAAACCTATAATTTTATGTTGGAGTTGAAAAATAAAATATAATTAATTTTTTACACCTACTATAGTCTATTATTTATGGTGCTTAGTGATAAAAAAAACCTAAGACTTTTTCATGGTGAAGAAAAAACCTAAAATATTTGTCACGCATTTATAGTCTCTTAACTTTGTGTCTTACTGACGAAGAAACATGAAATTTGGTGATGGAGAAGAAACATATTGAATATTTTTACATCTAAGTTACCATAATTCAATGTGAAAAAGGTAAACATAAATAATTTTGAGCTTCATTACTTAATTTTAATTTTTACCTATATTATATAAAATATATGTCATGGCCTACAGTCTTTTATCTTTGTTTTTTAATGGGGAAAAACCTAAAATTTTATGATGGAGTTGAAAAATAAAATATAATTAATTTTTTAAACTTACTATAGTCAATTATGTTTGGTGCTTAGTGATGAAAAAACATAAGACTTTGGCATGGTGAAGAAAAAACCTAAAATAATTGTCATTCATTTATAGTCTTTTAACTCTGTGGCTTACTGACGAAGAAATATGAAATTTGGTGATGGAGAAGAAACATATTGAATATATTTACATCTAATTTACCATAATTCAATGTGAAAAAGGTAAATATAAATAAGTTTGAGCTTCATTATTTAATTTTAATTTTTACTTATATTTTATAAAATATATGGCATGGACTATATAGTCTTTTATCTTTGTTTTTTAGTGGGGAAAAACGTAAAATTTTATGTTGGAGTTGGAAAATAAAATATAATTAATTTTTTACACCTACAATAGTCTATTATGTTTGGTTCTTAAAAAACCTAAGACTTTGGCATGGTGAAGAAAAAACCTAAAATATTTGTCACTCATTTATAGTCTTTTAACTTTGTGTCTTACTGACGAAGAAACGTGAAATGTGGTGATGGAGAAGAAACATATTGAATATTTTTACATCTAATTGACCATAATTCAATGTAAAAAAGGTAAACATAAATAAGTTTGAGCTTCATTACTTAATTTTAATTTTTACCTATATTATATAAAATATATGTCATGGATTATAGTCTTTTAACTTTGTTTTTAGCGGGGAAAAACCTAAAATTTTATGATGGAGATGAAAAATAAAATATAATTAATTTTTTTAACTTACTATAGTCTACTACGTTTGGTGCTTAGTGATGGAAAAACCTAATACTTTGGCATGGTGAAGAAAAAACCTAAAATATTTGTCATTCATTTATAGTCTTTTAACTTTGTGGCTTATTGACGAAGAAATATGAAATTCTGTGATGGAGAAGAAACACATTGAATATTTTTACATCTAATTTACCATAATTCAATGTGAAAATGGTAAATATAAATAAGTTTTAGCTATATTATTTAATTTTAATTTTTACCTATATTATATAAAATATATGTCATGGATTATAGTCTTTTATCTTTGTTTTTTAGTGGGTAAAAACCTATAATTTTATGTTGGAGTTGAAAAATAAAATATAATTAATTTTTTACACCTACTATAGTCTATTATGTATGGTGCTTAGTGATAAAAAAAACCTAAGACTTTGGCATGGTGAAGAAAAAACCTAAAATATTTGTCACTCATTTATAGTCCTTTAACTTTGTGGCTTACTGACGAAGAAACACGAAATTTGGTGATGGAGAAGAAACATATTGAATATTTTTACATCTAATTGACCATAATTCAATGTGAAAAAGGTAAACATAAATAAGTTTGAGCTTCATTACTTAATTTTAATTTTTACCTATATTATATAAAATATATGTCATGGATTATAGTCTTTTAACTTTGTTTTTAGTGCGGAAAAACCTAAAAGTTTATGATGGAGTTGAAAAATAAAATATAATTAATTTTTTTAACTTACTATAGTCTACTATGTTTGGTGCTTAGTGATGGAAAAACCTAATACTTTGGCACGGTGAAGAAAAAACCTAAAATATTTGTCATTCATTTATAGTCTTTTAACTTTGTGGCTTAATGACGAAGAAATATGAAATTCTGTGATGGAGAAGAAACACATTGAATATTTTTACATCTAATTTACCATAATTCAATGTGAAAAAGGTAAATATAAATAAGTTTTAGCTATATTATTTAATTTTAATTTTTACCTATATAAAATATATGTCATGGACTATAGTCTTTTATCTTTGTTTTTTAGTGGGGAAAAACCTACAATTTTATGTTGGAGTTGAAAAATAAAATATAATTAATTTTTTACACCTAATATAGTCTATTATGTATGGTGCTTAGTGATAAAAAAAACCTAATACTTTGGCATGGTGAAGAAAAAACCTAAAATATTTGTCACTCATTTATAGTCTTTTAACTTTGTGTCTTACTGACGAAGAAACATGAAATTTGGTGATGGAGAAGAAACATATTTAATATTTTTACATCTAATTTACCATAATTCAATGTGAAAAAGGTAAACATAAATAAGTTTGAGCTTCATTACTTAATTTTAATTTTTACCTATATTATATAAAATATATGTCATGGGCTACAGTCTTTTATCTTTGTTTTTTAGTGGGGAAAAACCTAAACTTTTATGATGGAGTTGAAAAATAAAATATAATTAATTTTTTAAACTTAATATAGTCAATTATGTTTGGTGCTTAGTGATGAAAAAACATAAGACTTTGGCATGGTGAAGAAAAAACCTAAAATAATTGTCATTCATTTATAGTCTTTTAACTCTGTGGCTTACTGACGAAGAAATATGAAATTTGGTGATGGAGAAGAAACATATTGAATATATTTACATCTAATTTACCATAATTCAATGTGAAAAAGGTAAATATAAATAAGTTTGAGCCTCATTATTTTATTTTAATTTTTACCTATATTATATAAAATATATGTCATGGACCATAGTCTTTTATCTTTGTTTTTTAGTGGGGAAAACGTAAAATTTTATGTTGGAGTTAAAAAATAAAATATAATTAATTTTTTACACCTACAATAGTCTATTATGTTTGGTTCTTAGTGATAAAAAAACCTAAGACTTTGGGATGGTGAAGAAAAAACCTAAAATATTTGTCATTCATTTATAGTCTTTTAACTTTGTGGCTTACTGACGAAGAAACATGAAATTGTATGATGGAGAAGAAACATATTGAATATATTTACATCTAATTTACCATAATTCAATGTGAAAAAGGTAAATATAAATAAGTTTGAGCTTCATTATTTAATTTTAATTTATACCTATATTATATAAAAAAATATGTCATGGATTATAGTCTTTTAACTTTGTTTTTAATGGGGAAAAACCTAAAATTTTATGATGGAGTTGAAAAATAAAATATAATTAATTTTTTACACCTAATATAGTCTATTATGTATGGTGCTTAGTGATAAAAAAAACCTAAGACTTTGGCATCGTGAAGAAAAAACCTAAAATATTTGTCACTCATTTATAGTCTTTTAACTTTGTGTCTTACTGACGAAGAAACATGAAATTTGGTGATGGAGAAGAAACATATTGAATATTTTTACATCTAAATTACCATAATTCAATGTGAAAAAGGTAAACATAAATAAGTTTGAGCTTCATTACTTAATTTTATTTTTTACCTATATTATACAAAATATATGTCATGGATTATAGTCTTTTAACTTTGTTTTTAGTGGGAAAAAACCTAAAATTTTATGATGGAGTTGAAAAATAAAATATAATTAATTTTTTAAACTTACTATAGTCAATTATGTTTGGTGCTTAGTGATGAAAAAACATAAGACTTTGGCATGGTGAATAAAACACCTAAAATATTTGTCATTCATTTATAGTCTTTTAACTCTGTGGCTTAGTCACGAAGAAATATGAAATTTGGTGATGGAGAAGAAACATATTGAATATATTTACATCTAATTTACCATAATTCAATGTGAAAAAGGTAAATATAAATAATTTTTAGCTTCATTATTTAATTTTAATTTTTACCTATATTATATAAAATATATGTCATGGACTATAGTCTTTTATCTTTGTTTTTTAGTGGGGAAAAACGTAAAATTTTATGTTGGAGTTGAAAAATAAAATATAATTAATTTTTTACACCTACAATAGTCTATTATGTTTGGTTCTTAGTGATAAAAAAACCTAAGACTTTGGGATGGTGAAGAAAAAACCTAAAATATTTGTCATTAATTTATAGTCTTTTAACTTTGTGGCTTACTGACGAAGAAACATGAAACTTTATGATGGAGAAGAAACATATTGAATATATTTACATCTAATTTACCATAATACAATGTGAAAAAGGTAAATATAAATAAGTTTGAGCTTAATTATTTAATTTTAATTTTTACCTATATTATATAAAAAAATATGTCATGGATTATAGTCTTTTAACTTTGTTTTTAGTGGGGAAAAACCTAAAATTTTATGATGGAGTTGAAAAATAAAATATAATTATTTTTTTACACCTAATATAGTCTAGTATGTATGGTGCTTAGTGATAAAAAAACCTAAGACTTTGGCATCGTGAAGAAAAAACCTAAAATATTTGTCACTCATTTATAGTCTTTTAACTTTGTGTCTTACTGACGAAGAAACATGAAATTTGGTGATGGAGAAGAAACATATTGAATATTTTTACATCTAAATTACCATAATTCAATGTGAAAAAGGTAAACATAAATAAGTTTGAGCTTCATTACTTAATTTTATTTTTTACCTATATTATACAAAATATATGTCATGGATTATAGTCTTTTAACTTTGTTTTTAGTGGGAAAAAACCTAAAATTTTATGATGGAGTTGAAAAATAAAATATAATTAATTTTTTAAACTTACTATAGTCAATTATGTTTGGTGCTTAGTGATGAAAAAACATAAGACTTTGGCATGGTGAATAAAACACCTAAAATATTTGTCATTCATTTATAGTCTTTTAACTCTATGGCTTAGTCACGAAGAAATATGAAATTTGGTGATGGAGAAGAAACATATTGAATATATTTACATCTAATTTACCATTATTCAATGTGAAAAAGGTAAATATAAATAATTTTGAGCTTCATTATTTAATTTTAATTTTTACCTATATTATATAAAATATATGTCATGGACTATAGTCTTTTATCTTTGTTTTTTAGTAGGGAAAAACGTAAAATTTTATGTTGGAGTTGAAAAATAAAATATAATTAATTTTTTACACCTACAATAGTCTATTATGTTTGGTTCTTAGTGATAAAAAAACCTAAGACTTTGGGATGGTGAAGAAAAAACCTAAAATATTTGTCATTAATTTATAGTCTTTTAACTTTGTGGCTTACTGACGAAGAAACATGAAACTTTATGATGGAGAAGAAACATATTGAATATATTTACATCTAATTTACCATAATACAATGTGAAAAAGGTAAATATAAATAAGTTTGAGCTTAATTATTTAATTTTAATTTTTACCTATATTATATAAAAAAATATGACATGGATTATAGTCTTTTAACTTTGTTTTTAGTTGGGAAAAACCTAAAATTTTATGATGGAGTTGAAAAATAAAATATAATTAATTTTTTTAACTTACTATAGTCTACTATGTTTGGTGCTTAGTGATGGAGAAACCTAAGACTTTGGCATGGTGAAGAAAAAACCTAAAATATTTGTCATTCATTTATAGTCTTTTAACTTTTTGGCTTATTGACGAAGAAATATGAAATTCTGTGATGGAGAAGAAACAAATTGAATATTTTTACATCTAATTTACCATAATTCAATGTGAAAAAGGTAAATATAAATAAGTTTTAGCTATATTATTTAATTTTAATTTTTACCTATATAAAATATATGTCATGGACTATAGTCTTTTACCTTTGTTTTTTAGTGGATAAAAACCTACAATTTTATGTTGGAGTCGAAAAGAAAAATATAATTAATTTTTTACACCTAATATAGTCTATTATGTATGGTGCTTAGTGATAAAAAAAAACCTAATACTTTGGCATGGTGAAGAAAAAACCTAAAATATTTGTCACTCATTTATAGTCTTTTAACTTTGTGTCTTACTGACGAAGAAACATGAAATTTGGTGATGGAGAAGAAACATATTTAATATTTTTACATCTAATTTACCATAATTCAATGTGAAAAAGGTAAACATAAATAAGTTTGAGCTTCATTACTTAATTTTAATTTTTACCTATATTATATAAAATATATGTCATGGGCTACAGTCTTTTATCTTTGTTTTTTAGTGGGGAAAAACCTAAACTTTTATGATGGAGTTGAAAAATAAAATATAATTAATTCTTTAAACTTACTATAGTCAATTATTTTTGGTGCTTAGTGATGAAAAAACATAAGACTTTGGCATGGTGAAGAAAAAACCTAAAATAATTGATATTCATTTATAGTCTTCTAACTTTGTGGCTTACTGACGAAGAAATATGAAATTTGGTGATGGAGAAGAAACATATTGAATATATTTACATCTAATTTACCATAATTCAATTTGAAAAAGGTAAATATAAATAAGTTTGAGCCTCATTATTTAATTTTAATTTTTACCTATATTATATAAAATATATGTCATGGACTATAGTCTTTTATCTTTGTTTTTTAATGGGGAAAAACGTAAAATTTTATGTTGGAGTTAAAAAATAAAATATAATTAATTTTTTACACCTACAATAGTCTATTATGTTTGGTTCTTAGTGATAAAAAAACCTAAGACTTTGGGATGGTGAAGAAAAAACCTAAAATATTTGTCATTCATTTGTGGCTTACTGACGAAGAAACATGAAATTGTATGATGGAGAAGAAACATATTGAATATATTTACATCTAATTTACCATAATTCAATGTGAAAAAGGTAAATATAAATAAGTTTGAGCTTCATTATTTAATTTTAATTTATACCTATATTATATAAAAAAATATGTCATGGATTATAGTCTTTTAACTTTGTTTTTAGTGGGGAAAAACCTAAAATTTTATGATGGAGTTGAAAAATAAAATATAATTAATTTTTTACACCTAATATAGTCTATTATGTATGGTGCTTAGTGATAAAAAAAACTAAGACTTTGGCATCGTGAAGAAAAAACCTAAAATATTTGTCACTCATTTAAAGTCTTTTAACTTTGTGTCTTACTGACGAAGAAACATGAAATTTGGTGATGGAGAAGAAACATATTGAATATTTTTACATCTAATTTACCATAATTCAATGTGAAAAAGGTAAACATAAATAAGTTTGAGCTTCATTACTTAATTTTATTTTTTGCCTATATTATATAAAATATATGTCATGGATTATAGTCTTTTAACTTTGTTTTTAGTGGGGAAAAACCTAAAATTTTATGATGGAGTTGAAAAATAAAATATAATTAATTTTTTAAACTTACTATAGTCAATTATGTTTGGTGCTTAGTGATGAAAAAACATAAGACTTTGGCATGGTGAATAAAACACCTAAAATATTTGTCATTCATTTATAGTCTTTTAATTCTGTGGCTTACTCACGAAGAAATATGAAATTTGGTGATGGAGAAGAAACATATTGAATATATTTACATCTAATTTACCATAATTCAATGTGAAAAAGGTAAATATAAATAATTTTGAGCTTCATTATTTAATTTTAATTTTTACCTATATTATATAAAATATATGTCATGGACTATAGTCTTTTATCTTTGTTTTTTAGTGGGGAAAAACGTAAAATTTTATGTTGTAGTTGAAAAATAAAATATAATTAATTTTTTACACCTACAATAGTCTGTTATGTTTGGTTCTTAGTGATAAAAAAACCTAAGACTTTGGGATGGTGAAGAAAAAACCTAAAATATTTGTCATTAATTTATAGTCTTTTAACTTTGTGGCTTACTGACGAAGAAACATGAAATTTTATGATGGAGAAGAAACATATTGAATATATTTACATCTAATTTACCATAATACAATGTGAAAAAGGTAAATATAAATAAGTTTGAGCTTCATTATTTAATTTTAATTTTTACCTATATTATATAAAAAAAATATGTCATGGATTATAGTCTTTTAACTTTGTTTTTAGTTGGGAAAAACCTAAAATTTTATGATGGAGTTGAAAAATTAAATATAATTAATTTTTTTAACTTACTATAGTCTACTATGTTTGGTGCTTAGTGATGGAGAAACCTAAGACTTTGGCATGGTGAAGAAAAAACCTAAAATATTTGTCATTCATTTATAGTCTTTTAACTTTGTGGCTTATTGACGAAGAAATATGAAATTCTGTGATGGAGAAGAAACACAATGAATATTTTTACATCTAATTTACCATAATTCAATGTGAAAAAGGTAAATATAAATAAGTTTTAGCTATATTATTTAATTTTAATTTTTCCTATATTATATAAAATATATGTCCTGGACTATAGTCTTTTATCTTTGTTTTTTAGTGGGGAAAAACCTACAATTTTAGGTTGGAGTTGAAAAATAAAATATAATTAATTTTATACACCTACTATAGTCTATTATGTATGGTGCTTAGTGATAAAAAAAACCTAAGACTTTGGCATGGTGAAGAAAAAACCTAAAATATTTGTCACTCATTTATAGTATTTTAACTTTGTGTCTTACTGACGAAGAAACATGAAATTTGGTGATGGAGAAGAAACATATTGAATATTTTTACATCTAATTTACCATAATTCAAAGTGAAAAAGGTAAACATAAATAAGTTTGAGCTTCATTACTTAATTTTATTTTTTACCTATATTATATAAAATATATGTCATGGATTAGAGTCTTTTAACTTTGATTTTAGTGGGGAAAAACCTAAAATTTTATGATGGAGTTGAAAAATAAAATATAATTAATTTTTTTAACTTACTATAGTCTATTATGTTTGGTGCTTAGTGATGGAAAAACCTAAGACTCTGGGATGGTGAAGAAAAAACCTAAAATATTTGTCATTCATTTATAGTCTTTTAACTTTGTGGCTTACTAACGAAGAAACATGAAATTCTGTGACGGGGAAGAAACGTATTGAATATATTTACATCTAATTTACCATAATTCAATGTGAAAAAGGTAAATATAAATAAGTTTTAGCTATATTATTTAATTTTAATTTTTAGCTATATTATATAAAATATATGTCATGGACTATAGTCTTTTATCTTTGTTTTTTAGTGGGTAAAAACCTACAATTTTATGTTGGAGTTGAAAAATAAAATATAATTAATTTTTTACACCTACTTTAGTCTATTATGTATGGTTCTTAGTGATAAAAAAAACCTAAGACTTTGGCATGGTGAAGAAAAAACCTAAAATATTTGTCACTCATTTATAGTCTTTTAACTTTGTGTCTTACTGACGAAGAAACATGAAATTTGGTGATGGAGAAGAAACATATTGAATATTTTTACATCTAATTGACCATAATTCAATGTGAAAAAGGTAAACATAAATAAGTTTGAGCTTCATTACTTAATTTTAATTTTTACCTATATTATATAAAATATATGTCATGGATTATAGTCTTTTAACTTTGTTTTTAGTGGGGAAAAACCTAAAATTTTATGATGGAGTTGAAAAATAAAATATAATTAATTTTTTTAACTTACTATAGTCAATTATGTTTGGTGCTTAGTGATGAAAAAATATAAGACTTTGGCATGGTGAAGAAAAAACCTAAAATATTTGTCATTCATTTACAGTCTTTTAACTCTGTGGCTTACTGACGAAGAAATATGAAATTTGGTGATGGAGAAGAAACATATTGAATATATTTACATCTAATTTACCATAATTAAATGTGAAAAAGGTAAATATAAATAAGTTTGAGCTTCATTATTTAATTTTAATTTTTACCTATATTATATAAAATATATGTCATGGACTATAGTCTTTTATCTTTGTTTTTTAGTGGGGAAAAATGTAAAATTTTATGTTGGAGTTGAAAAATAAAATATAATTAATTTTTTACACCTACAATAGTCTATTATGTTTGGTTCTTAAAAAACCTAAGACTTTGGCATGGTGAAGAAAAAACCTAAAATATTTGTCACTCATTTATAGTCTTTTAACTTTGTGTCTTACTGACGAAGAAACGTGAAATTTGGTGATGGAGAAGAAACATATTGAATATTTTTACATCTATTTGACCATAATTCAATGTGAAAAAGATAAACATAAATAAGTTTGAACTTCATTACTTAATTTTAATTTTTACCTATATTATATAAAATATATGTCATGGATTATAGTCTTTTAACTTTGTTTTTAGTGGGGAAAAACCTAAAATTTTATGATGGAGTTGAAAAATAAAATATAATTAATTTTTTACACCTAATATAGTCTATTATGTATGGTGCTTAGTGATAAAAAAAACCTAAGACTTTGGCATGGTGAACAAAAAACCTAAAATATTTGTCATTCATTTATAGTCTTTTAACTTTGTGGCTTATTGACAAATAAATATGAAATTTTGTGATGGAGAAGAAACACATTGAATATTTTTACATCTAATTTATCATAATTCAATGTGAAAATGGTAAATATAAATAAGTTTTTGCTATATTATTTAATTTTAATTTTTCCTATATTATATAAAATATATGTCATGGACTATAGTCTTTTATCTTTGTTTTTTAGTGGGGAAAAACCTACAATTTTATGTTGGAGTTGAAAAATAAAATATAATTAATTTTTTACACCTACTATAGTCTATTATGTATGGTGCTTAGTGATAAAAAAAACCTAAGACTTTGGCATGGTGAAGAAAAAACCTAAAATATTTGTCACTCATTTATAGTCTTTTAACTTTGTGTCTTACTGACGAAGAAACATGAAATTTGGTGATGGAGAAGAAACATATTGAATATTTTTACATCTAATTTACCATAATTCAATGTGAAAAAGGTAAACATAAATAAGTTTGAGCTTCATTACTTAATTTTATTTTTTACCTATATTATATAAAATATATGTCATGGATTAGAGTCTTTTAACTTATTTTTTAGTGGGGAAAAACCTAAAATTCTATGATGGAGTTGAAAAATAAAATATAATTAATTTTTTTAACTTACTATAGTCAATTATGTTTGGTGCTTAGTGATGAAAAAACATAAGACTTTGGCATGGTGAAGAAAAAACCTAAAATATTTGTCATTCATTTACAGTCTTTTAACTCTGTGGCTTACTGACGAAGAAATATGAAATTTGGTGATGGAGAAGAAACATATTGAATATATTTACATCTAATTTACCATAATTCAATGTGAAAAAGGTAAATATAAATAAGTTTGAGCTTCATTATTTAATTTTAATTTTTACCTATATTATATAAAATATATGTCATGGACTATTGTCTTTTATCTTTGTTTTTTAGTGGGGAAAAATGTAAAATTTTATGTTGGAGTTGAAAAGTAAAATATAATTAATTTTTTACACCTACAATAGTCTATTATGTTTGGTTCTTAAAAAACCTAAGACTTTGGCATGGTGAAGAAAAAACCTAAAATATTTGTCACTCATTTATAGTCTTTTAACTTTGTGTCTTACTGACGAAGAAACATGAAATTTGGTGATGGAGAAGAAACATATTGAATATTTTTACATCTAATTGACCATAATTCAATGTGAAAATGGTAAACATAAATAAGTTTGAGCTTCATTACTTAATTTTAATTTTTACCTATATTATATAAAATATATGTCATGGATTATAGTCTTTTAACTTTGTTTTTAGTGGGGAAAAACCTAAAATTTTATGATGGAGTTGAAAAATAAAATATAATTAATTTTTTTAACTTACTATAGTCTACTATGTTTGGTGCTTAGTGATGGAAGAACCTAATACTTTGGCATGGTGAAGAAAAAACCTAAAATATTTGTCATTCATTTATAGTCTTTTAACTTTGTGGCTTATTGACGAAGAAATATGAAATTCTGTGATGGAGAAGAAACACATTGAATATTTTTACATCTAATTTACCATAATTCAATGTGAAAATAGTAAATAAAAATAAGTTATAGCTATATTATTTAATTTTAATTTTTACCTATATTATATAAAATATATGTCATGGACTATAGTCTTTTATCTTTGTTTTTTAGTGGGTAAAAACCTACAATTTTATGTTGGAGTTGAAAAATAAAATATAATTAATTTTTTACACCTAATATAGTCTATTATGTATGGTGCTTAGTGATAAAAAAAACCTAAGACTTTGGCATGGTTAAGAAAAAACCTAAAATATTTGTCACTCATTTATAGTCTTTTAACTTTGTGTCTTACTGACGAAGAAACATGAAATTTGGTGATGCAGAAGAAACATATTGAATATTTTTACATCTAATTTACCATAATTCAATGTGAAAAAGGTAAGCATAAATAAGTTTGAGCTTCATTACTTAATTTTAATTTTTACCTATATTATATAAAATATATGTCATGGGCTACAGTCTTTTATCTTTGTTTTTTAGTGGGGAAAAACCTAAAATTTTATGATGGAGTTGAAAAATAAAATATAATTAATTTTTTAAACTTACTATAGTCAATTATGTTTGGTGCTTAGTGATGAAAAAACATAAGACTTTGGCATGGTGAATAAAAAACCTAAAATATTTGTCATTCAATTATAGTCTTTTAACTTTGTGGCTTATTGACGAAGAAATATGAAATTCTGTGATGGAGAAGAAACACATTGAATATTTTTACATCTAATTTACCATAATTCAATGTGAAAATGGTAAATATAAATAATTTTTAGCTATATTATTTAATTTTTATTTTTATCTATATTATATAAAATATATGTCATGGACTATAGTCTTTTATCTTTGTTTTTTAGTGGGTAAAAACCTACAATTTTATGTTGGAGTTGAAAAATAAAATATAGTTAATTTTTTACACCTAATATAGTCTATTATGTATGGTGCTTAGTGATAAAAAAAAACCTAAGACTTTGGCATGGTGAAGAAAAAACCTAAAATATTTGTCACTCATTTATAGTCTTTTAACTTTGTGTCTTACTGACGAAGAAACATGAAATTTGGTGATGCAGAAGAAACATATTGAATATTTTTACATCTAATTTACCATAATTCAATGTGAAAAAGGTAAGCATAAATAAGTTTGAGCTTCATTACTTAATTTTAATTTTTACCTATATTATATAAAATATATGTCATGGGCTACAGTCTTTTATCTTTGTTTTTTAGTGGGGAAAAACCTAAACTTTTATGATGGAGTTGAAAAATAAAATATAATTAATTTTTTAAACTTACTATATTCAATTATGTTTGGTGCTTAGTGATGAAAAAACATAAGACTTTGGCAAGGTGAAGAAAAAACCTAAAATATTTGTCATTCATTTAAAGTCTTTTAACTCTGTGGCTTACTGACGAAGAAATATGAAATTTGGTGATGAAGAAGAAACATATTGAATATATTTACATCTAATTTACCATAATTCAATGTGAAAAAGGTAAATATAAATAAGTTTGAGCTTCATTATATAATTTTAATTTGTACCTATATTATATAAAATATATGTCATGGATTATAGTCTTTTAACTTTGTTTTTAGTGGGGAAAAACGTAAAATTTTATGATGGAGTTGAAAAATAAAATATAATTAATTTTTTTAACTTACTATAGTCTACTATGTTTGGTGCTTAGTGATGGAAGAACCTAATACTTTGGCATGGTGAAGAAAAAACCTAAAATATTTGTCATTCATTTATAGTCTTTTAACTTTGTGGCTTATTGACGAAGAAATATGAAATTATGTGATGGAGAAGAAACACATTGAATATTTTTACATCTAATTTACCATAATTCAATGTGAAAATGGTAAATATAAATAAGTTATAGGTATATTATTTAATTTTAATTTTTACCTATATTATATAAAATATATGTCATGGACTATAGTCTTTTATCTTTGTTTTTTAGTGGGTAAAAACCTACAATTTTATGTTGGAGTTGAAAAATAAAATAAATTAATTTTGTGCACCTAATATAGTCTATTATGTATGGTGCTTAGAGATAAAAAAAACCTAAGACTTTGGCATGGTGAAGAAAAAACCTAAAATATTTGTCACTCATTTATAGTCTTTTAACTTTGTGTCTTACTGACGAAGAAACATGAAATTTGGTGATGGAGAAGAAACATATTGAATATTTTTACATCTAATTTACCATAATTCAATGTGAAAAAGGTAAACATAAATAAGTTCGAGCTTCATTACTTAATTTTAATTTTTACCTATATTATATAAAATATATGTCATGGGCTACAGTCTTTTATCTTTGTTTTTAGTGGGGAAAAACCTAAAATTTTATGATGGAGTTGAAAAATAAAATATAATTAATTTTTTAAACTTACTATAGTCAATTATGTTTGGTGCTTATTGATGAAAAAACATAAGACTTTGGCATGGTGAAGAAAAAACCTAAAATATTTGTCATTCAATTATAGTCTTTTAACTTTGTGGCTTATTGACGAAGAAATATGAAATTCTGTGATGGAGAAGAAACACATTGAATATTTTTACATCTAATTTACCATAATTCAATGTGAAAATGGTAAATATAAATAATTTTTAAATATATTATTTAATTTTAATTTTTATCTATATTATATAAAATATATGTCATGGACTATAGTCTTTTATCTTTGTTTTTTAGTGGGTAAAAACCTACAATTTTATGTTGGAGTTGAAAAATAAAATATAGTTAATTTTTTACACCTAATATAGTCTATTATGTATGGTGCTTAGTGATAAAAAAAAACCTAAGACTTTGGCATGGTGAAGAAAAAACCTAAAATATTTGTCACTCATTTATAGTCTTTTAACTTTGTGTCTTACTGACGAAGAAACATGAAATTTGGTGATGCAGAAGAAACATATTGAATATTTTTACATCTAATTTACCATAATTCAATGTGAAAAAGGTAAGCATAAATAAGTTTGAGCTTCATTACTTAATTTTAATTTTTACCTATATTATATAAAATATATGTCATGGGCTACAGTCTTTTATCTTTGTTTTTTAGTGGGGAAAAACCTAAAATTTTATGATGGAGTTGAAAAATAAAATATAATTAATTTTTTAAACTTACTATAGTCAATTATGTTTGGTGCTTAGTGATGAAAAAACATAAGACTTTGGCATGGTGAATAAAAAACCTAAAATATTTGTCATTCAATTATAGTCTTTTAACTTTGTGGCTTATTGACGAAGAAATATGAAATTCTGTGATGGAGAAGAAACACATTGAATATTTTTACATCTAATTTACCATAATTCAATGTGAAAATGGTAAATATAAATAATTTTTAGCTATATTATTTAATTTTTATTTTTATCTATATTATATAAAATATATGTCATGGACTATAGTCTTTTATCTTTGTTTTTTAGTGGGTAAAAACCTACAATTTTATGTTGGAGTTGAAAAATAAAATATAGTTAATTTTTTACACCTAATATAGTCTATTATGTATGGTGCTTAGTGATAAAAAAAACCTAAGACTTTGGCATGGTGAAGAAAAAACCTAAAATATTTGTCACTCATTTATAGTCTTTTAACTTTGTGTCTTACTGACGAAGAAACATGAAATTTGGTGATGCAGAAGAAACATATTGAATATTTTTACATCTAATTTACCATAATTCAATGTGAAAAAGGTAAGCATAAATAAGTTTGAGCTTCATTACTTAATTTTAATTTTTACCTATATTATATAAAATATATGTCATGGGCTACAGTCTTTTATCTTTGTTTTTTAGTGGGGAAAAACCTAAACTTTTATGATGGAGTTGAAAAATAAAATATAATTAATTTTTTAAACTTACTATATTCAATTATGTTTGGTTCTTAGTGATGAAAAAACATAAGACTTTGGCAAGGTGAAGAAAAAACCTAAAATATTTGTCATTCATTTACAGTCTTTTAACTCTGTGGCTTACTGACGAAGAAATATGAAATTTGGTGATGAAGAAGAAACATATTGAATATATTTACATCTAATTTACCATAATTCAATGTGAAAAAGGTAAATATAAATAAGTTTGAGCTTCATTATATAATTTTAATTTGTACCTATATTATATAAAATATATGTCATGGATTATAGTCTTTTAACTTTGTTTTTAGTGGGGAAAAACGTAAAATTTTATGATGGAGTTGAAAAATAAAATATAATTAATTTTTTTAACTTACTATAGTCTACTATGTTTGGTGCTTAGTGATGGAAGAACCTAATACTTTGGCATGGTGAAGAAAAAACCTAAAATATTTGTCATTCATTTATAGTCTTTTAACTTTGTGGCTTATTGACGAAGAAATATGAAATTATGTGATGGAGAAGAAACACATTGAATATTTTTACATCTAATTTACCATAATTCAATGTGAAAATGGTAAATATAAATAAGTTATAGGTATATTATTTAATTTTAATTTTTACCTATATTATATAAAATATATGTCATGGACTATAGTCTTTTATCTTTGTTTTTTAGTGGGTAAAAACCTACAATTTTATGTTGGAGTTGAAAAATAAAATAAATTAATTTTGTGCACCTAATATAGTCTATTATGTATGGTGCTTAGAGATAAAAAAAACCTAAGACTTTGGCATGGTGAAGAAAAAACCTAAAATATTTGTCACTCATTTATAGTCTTTTAACTTTGTGTCTTACTAACGAAGAAACATGAAATTTGGTGATGGAGAAGAAACATATTGAATATTTTTACATCTAATTTACCATAATTCAATGTGAAAAAGGTAAACATAAATAAGTTCGAGCTTCATTACTTAATTTTAATTTTTACCTATATTATATAAAATATATGTCATGGGCTACAGTCTTTTATCTTTGTTTTTAGTGGGGAAAAACCTAAAATTTTATGATGGAGTTGAAAAATAAAATATAATTAATTTTTTAAACTTACTATAGTCAATTATGTTTGGTGCTTATTGATGAAAAAACATAAGACTTTGGCATGGTGAAGAAAAAACCTAAAATATTTGTCATTCAATTATAGTCTTTTAACTTTGTGGCTTATTGACGAAGAAATATGAAATTCTGTGATGGAGAAGAAACACATTGAATATTTTTACATCTAATTTACCATAATTCAATGTGAAAATGGTAAATATAAATAATTTTTAAATATATTATTTAATTTTAATTTTTATCTATATTATATAAAATATATGTCATGGACTATAGTCTTTTATCTTTGTTTTTTAGTGGGTAAAAACCTACAATTTTATGTTGGAGTTGAAAAATAAAATATAGTTAATTTTTTACACCTAATATAGTCTATTATGTATGGTGCTTAGTGATAAAAAAAAACCTAAGACTTTGGCATGGTGAAGAAAAAACCTAAAATATTTGTCACTCATTTATAGTCTTTTAACTTTGTGTCTTACTGACGAAGAAACATGAAATTTGGTGATGCAGAAGAAACATATTGAATATTTTTAAAACTAATTTACCATAATTCAATGTGAAAAAGGTAAGCATAAATAAGTTTGAGCTTCATTACTTAATTTTAATTTTTACCTATATTATAAAAAATATATGTCGTGGGCTACAGTCTTTTATCTTTGTTTTTTAGTGGGGAAAAACCTAAAATTTTATGATGGAGTTGAAAAATAAAATATAATTAATTTTTTAAACTTACTATATTCAATTATGTTTGGTGCTTAGTGATGAAAAAACATAAGACTTTGGCATGGTGAAGAAAAAACCTAAAATATTTGTCATTCATTTATAGTCTTTTAACTTTGTGTCTTACTGACGAAGAAACATGAAATTTGGTGATGCAGAAGAAACATATTGAATATTTTTACATCTAATTTACCATAATTCAATGTGAAAAAGGTAAGCATAAATAAGTTTGAGCTTCATTACTTAATTTTAATTTTTACCTATATTATATAAAATATATGTCATGGGCTACAGTCTTTTATCTTTGTTTTTTAGTGGGGAAAAACCTAAACTTTTATGATGGAGTTGAAAAATAAAATATAATTAATTTTTTAAACTTACTATATTCAATTATGTTTGGTGCTTAGTGATGAAAAAACATAAGACTTTGGCATGGTGAAGAAAAAACCTAAAATATTTGTCATTCATTTACAGTCTTTTAACTCTGTGGCTTACTGACGAAGAAATATGAAATTTGGTGATGAAGAAGAAACATATTGAATATATTTACATCTAATTTACCATAATTCAATGTGAAAAAGGTAAATATAAATAAGTTTGAGCTTCATTATATAATTTTAATTTTTACCTATATTATATAAAATATATGTCATGGATTATAGTCTTTTAACTTTGTTTTTAGTGGGGAAAAACGTAAAATTTTATGATGGAGTTGAAAAATAAAATATAATTAATTTTTTTAACTTACTATAGTCTATTATGTTTGGTGCTTAGTGATGGAAAAACCTAAGACTCTGGGATGGTGAAGAAAAAACCTAAATTATTTGTCATTCATTTATAGTCTTTTAACTTTGTGGCTTACTGACGAAGAAATATGAAATTTTATGATGGGGAAGAAACGTATTGAATATATTTACATCTAATTTACCATAATTCAATGTGAAAAAGGTAAATATAAATAAGTTTTAGCTATATTATTTAATTTTAAGTTTTACCTATATTATATAAAATATGTGTCATGGACTATAGTCTTTTATCTTTGTTTTTTAGTGGGTAAAAACCTACAATTTTATGTTGGAGTTGAAAAATAAAATATAATTAATTGTTTACACCTACTTTAGTCTATTATGTATGGTGCTTAGTGATAAAAAAAACCTAAGACTTTGGCATGGTGAAGAAAAAACCTAAAATATTTGTCACTCATTTATAGTCTTTTAACTTTGTGTCTTACTGACGAAGAAACATGAAATTTGGTGATGGAGAAGAAACATATTGAATATTTTTACATCTAATTTACCATAATTCAATGTGAAAAAGGTAAACATAAATAAGTTTGAGCTTCATTACTTAATTTTATTTTTTACCTATATTATATAAAATATATGTCATGGATTAGAGTCTTTTAACTTTGTTTTTAGTGGGGAAAAACCTAAAATTCTATGATGGAGTTGAAAAATAAAATATAATTAATTTTTTTAACTTACTATAGTCAATTATGTTTGGTGCTTAGTGATGAAAAAACATAAGACTTTGGCATGGTGAAGAAAAAACCTAAAATATTTGTCATTCATTTACAGTCTTTTAACTCTGTGGCTTACTGACGAAGAAATATGAAATTTGGTGATGGAGAAGAAACATATTGAATATATTTACATCTAATTTACCATAATTCAATGTGAAAAAGGTAAATATAAATAAGTTTGAGCTTCATTATTTAATTTTAATTTTTACCTATATTATATAAAATATATGTCATGGACTATAGTCTTTTATCTTTGTGTTTTAGTGGGGGAAAATGTAAAATTTTATGTTGGAGTTGAAAAGTAAAATATAATTAATTTTTTACACCTACAATAGTCTATTATGTTTGGTTCTTAAAAAACCTAAGACTTTGGCATGGTGAAGAAAAAACCTAAAATATTTGTCACTCATTTATTGTCTTTTAACTTTGTGTCTTACTGACGAAGAAACATGAAATTTGGTGATGGAGAAGAAACATATTGAATATTTTTACATCTAATTGACCATAATTCAATGTGAAAAAGGTAAACATAAATAAGTTTGAGCTTCATTACTTAATTTTAATTTTTACCTATATTATATAAAATATATGTCATGGATTATAGTCTTTTAACTTTGTTTTTAGTGGGGAAAAACCTAAAATTTTATGATGGAGTTGAAAAATAAAATATAATTAATTTTTTACACCTAATATAGTCTATTATGTATGGTGCTTAGTGATAAAAAAAACCTAAGACTTTGGCATGGTGAAGAAAAAACCTAAAATATTTGTCATTCATTTATAGTCTTTTAACTTTGTGGCTTATTGACGAAGAAATATGAAATTATGTGATGGAGAAGAAACACATTGAATATTTTTACATCTAATTTACCATAATTCAATGTGAAAATGGTAAATATAAATAAGTTATAGGTATATTATTTAATTTTAATTTTTACCTATATTATATAAAATATATGTCATGGACTATAGTCTTTTATCTTTGTTTTTTAGTGGGTAAAAACCTACAATTTTATGTTGGAGTTGAAAAATAAAATAAATTAATTTTGTGCACCTAATATAGTCTATTATGTATGGTGCTTAGAGATAAAAAAAACCTAAGACTTTGGCATGGTGAAGAAAAAACCTAAAATATTTGTCACTCATTTATAGTCTTTTAACTTTGTGTCTTACTGACGAAGAAACATGAAATTTGGTGATGGAGAAGAAACATATTGAATATTTTTACATCTAATTTACCATAATTCAATGTGAAAAAGGTAAACATAAATAAGTTCGAGCTTCATTACTTAATTTTAATTTTTACCTATATTATATAAAATATATGTCATGGGCTACAGTCTTTTATCTTTGTTTTTAGTGGGGAAAAACCTAAAATTTTATGATGGAGTTGAAAAATAAAATATAATTAATTTTTTAAACTTACTATAGTCAATTATGTTTGGTGCTTATTGATGAAAAAACATAAGACTTTGGCATGGTGAAGAAAAAACCTAAAATATTTGTCATTCAATTATAGTCTTTTAACTTTGTGGCTTATTGACGAAGAAATATGAAATTCTGTGATGGAGAAGAAACACATTGAATATTTTTACATCTAATTTACCATAATTCAATGTGAAAATGGTAAATATAAATAATTTTTAAATATATTATTTAATTTTAATTTTTATCTATATTATATAAAATATATGTCATGGACTATAGTCTTTTATCTTTGTTTTTTAGTGGGTAAAAACCTACAATTTTATGTTGGAGTTGAAAAATAAAATATAGTTAATTTTTTACACCTAATATAGTCTATTATGTATGGTGCTTAGTGATAAAAAAAAACCTAAGACTTTGGCATGGTGAAGAAAAAACCTAAAATATTTGTCACTCATTTATAGTCTTTTAACTTTGTGTCTTACTGACGAAGAAACATGAAATTTGGTGATGCAGAAGAAACATATTGAATATTTTTACATCTAATTTACCATAATTCAATGTGAAAAAGGTAAGCATAAATAAGTTTGAGCTTCATTACTTAATTTTAATTTTTACCTATATTATATAAAATATATGTCATGGGCTACAGTCTTTTATCTTTGTTTTTTAGTGGGGAAAAACCTAAAATTTTATGATGGAGTTGAAAAATAAAATATAATTAATTTTTTAAACTTACTATAGTCAATTATGTTTGGTGCTTAGTGATGAAAAAACATAAGACTTTGGCATGGTGAATAAAAAACCTAAAATATTTGTCATTCAATTATAGTCTTTTAACTTTGTGGCTTATTGACGAAGAAATATGAAATTCTGTGATGGAGAAGAAACACATTGAATATTTTTACATCTAATTTACCATAATTCAATGTGAAAATGGTAAATATAAATAATTTTTAGCTATATTATTTAATTTTTATTTTTATCTATATTATATAAAATATATGTCATGGACTATAGTCTTTTATCTTTGTTTTTTAGTGGGTAAAAACCTACAATTTTATGTTGGAGTTGAAAAATAAAATATAGTTAATTTTTTACACCTAATATAGTCTATTATGTATGGTGCTTAGTGATAAAAAAAACCTAAGACTTTGGCATGGTGAAGAAAAAACCTAAAATATTTGTCACTCATTTATAGTCTTTTAACTTTGTGTCTTACTGACGAAGAAACATGAAATTTGGTGATGCAGAAGAAACATATTGAATATTTTTACATCTAATTTACCATAATTCAATGTGAAAAAGGTAAGCATAAATAAGTTTGAGCTTCATTACTTAATTTTAATTTTTACCTATATTATATAAAATATATGTCATGGGCTACAGTCTTTTATCTTTGTTTTTTAGTGGGGAAAAACCTAAACTTTTATGATGGAGTTGAAAAATAAAATATAATTAATTTTTTAAACTTACTATATTCAATTATGTTTGGTTCTTAGTGATGAAAAAACATAAGACTTTGGCAAGGTGAAGAAAAAACCTAAAATATTTGTCATTCATTTACAGTCTTTTAACTCTGTGGCTTACTGACGAAGAAATATGAAATTTGGTGATGAAGAAGAAACATATTGAATATATTTACATCTAATTTACCATAATTCAATGTGAAAAAGGTAAATATAAATAAGTTTGAGCTTCATTATATAATTTTAATTTGTACCTATATTATATAAAATATATGTCATGGATTATAGTCTTTTAACTTTGTTTTTAGTGGGGAAAAACGTAAAATTTTATGATGGAGTTGAAAAATAAAATATAATTAATTTTTTTAACTTACTATAGTCTACTATGTTTGGTGCTTAGTGATGGAAGAACCTAATACTTTGGCATGGTGAAGAAAAAACCTAAAATATTTGTCATTCATTTATAGTCTTTTAACTTTGTGGCTTATTGACGAAGAAATATGAAATTATGTGATGGAGAAGAAACACATTGAATATTTTTACATCTAATTTACCATAATTCAATGTGAAAATGGTAAATATAAATAAGTTATAGGTATATTATTTAATTTTAATTTTTACCTATATTATATAAAATATATGTCATGGACTATAGTCTTTTATCTTTGTTTTTTAGTGGGTAAAAACCTACAATTTTATGTTGGAGTTGAAAAATAAAATAAATTAATTTTGTGCACCTAATATAGTCTATTATGTATGGTGCTTAGAGATAAAAAAAACCTAAGACTTTGGCATGGTGAAGAAAAAACCTAAAATATTTGTCACTCATTTATAGTCTTTTAACTTTGTGTCTTACTAACGAAGAAACATGAAATTTGGTGATGGAGAAGAAACATATTGAATATTTTTACATCTAATTTACCATAATTCAATGTGAAAAAGGTAAACATAAATAAGTTCGAGCTTCATTACTTAATTTTAATTTTTACCTATATTATATAAAATATATGTCATGGGCTACAGTCTTTTATCTTTGTTTTTAGTGGGGAAAAACCTAAAATTTTATGATGGAGTTGAAAAATAAAATATAATTAATTTTTTAAACTTACTATAGTCAATTATGTTTGGTGCTTATTGATGAAAAAACATAAGACTTTGGCATGGTGAAGAAAAAACCTAAAATATTTGTCATTCAATTATAGTCTTTTAACTTTGTGGCTTATTGACGAAGAAATATGAAATTCTGTGATGGAGAAGAAACACATTGAATATTTTTACATCTAATTTACCATAATTCAATGTGAAAATGGTAAATATAAATAATTTTTAAATATATTATTTAATTTTAATTTTTATCTATATTATATAAAATATATGTCATGGACTATAGTCTTTTATCTTTGTTTTTTAGTGGGTAAAAACCTACAATTTTATGTTGGAGTTGAAAAATAAAATATAGTTAATTTTTTACACCTAATATAGTCTATTATGTATGGTGCTTAGTGATAAAAAAAAACCTAAGACTTTGGCATGGTGAAGAAAAAACCTAAAATATTTGTCACTCATTTATAGTCTTTTAACTTTGTGTCTTACTGACGAAGAAACATGAAATTTGGTGATGCAGAAGAAACATATTGAATATTTTTAAAACTAATTTACCATAATTCAATGTGAAAAAGGTAAGCATAAATAAGTTTGAGCTTCATTACTTAATTTTAATTTTTACCTATATTATAAAAAATATATGTCGTGGGCTACAGTCTTTTATCTTTGTTTTTTAGTGGGGAAAAACCTAAAATTTTATGATGGAGTTGAAAAATAAAATATAATTAATTTTTTAAACTTACTATATTCAATTATGTTTGGTGCTTAGTGATGAAAAAACATAAGACTTTGGCATGGTGAAGAAAAAACCTAAAATATTTGTCATTCATTTATAGTCTTTTAACTTTGTGTCTTACTGACGAAGAAACATGAAATTTGGTGATGCAGAAGAAACATATTGAATATTTTTACATCTAATTTACCATAATTCAATGTGAAAAAGGTAAGCATAAATAAGTTTGAGCTTCATTACTTAATTTTAATTTTTACCTATATTATATAAAATATATGTCATGGGCTACAGTCTTTTATCTTTGTTTTTTAGTGGGGAAAAACCTAAACTTTTATGATGGAGTTGAAAAATAAAATATAATTAATTTTTTAAACTTACTATATTCAATTATGTTTGGTGCTTAGTGATGAAAAAACATAAGACTTTGGCATGGTGAAGAAAAAACCTAAAATATTTGTCATTCATTTACAGTCTTTTAACTCTGTGGCTTACTGACGAAGAAATATGAAATTTGGTGATGAAGAAGAAACATATTGAATATATTTACATCTAATTTACCATAATTCAATGTGAAAAAGGTAAATATAAATAAGTTTGAGCTTCATTATATAATTTTAATTTTTACCTATATTATATAAAATATATGTCATGGATTATAGTCTTTTAACTTTGTTTTTAGTGGGGAAAAACGTAAAATTTTATGATGGAGTTGAAAAATAAAATATAATTAATTTTTTTAACTTACTATAGTCTATTATGTTTGGTGCTTAGTGATGGAAAAACCTAAGACTCTGGGATGGTGAAGAAAAAACCTAAATTATTTGTCATTCATTTATAGTCTTTTAACTTTGTGGCTTACTGACGAAGAAATATGAAATTTTATGATGGGGAAGAAACGTATTGAATATATTTACATCTAATTTACCATAATTCAATGTGAAAAAGGTAAATATAAATAAGTTTTAGCTATATTATTTAATTTTAAGTTTTACCTATATTATATAAAATATGTGTCATGGACTATAGTCTTTTATCTTTGTTTTTTAGTGGGTAAAAACCTACAATTTTATGTTGGAGTTGAAAAATAAAATATAATTAATTGTTTACACCTACTTTAGTCTATTATGTATGGTGCTTAGTGATAAAAAAAACCTAAGACTTTGGCATGGTGAAGAAAAAACCTAAAATATTTGTCACTCATTTATAGTCTTTTAACTTTGTGTCTTACTGACGAAGAAACATGAAATTTGGTGATGGAGAAGAAACATATTGAATATTTTTACATCTAATTTACCATAATTCAATGTGAAAAAGGTAAACATAAATAAGTTTGAGCTTCATTACTTAATTTTATTTTTTACCTATATTATATAAAATATATGTCATGGATTAGAGTCTTTTAACTTTGTTTTTAGTGGGGAAAAACCTAAAATTCTATGATGGAGTTGAAAAATAAAATATAATTAATTTTTTTAACTTACTATAGTCAATTATGTTTGGTGCTTAGTGATGAAAAAACATAAGACTTTGGCATGGTGAAGAAAAAACCTAAAATATTTGTCATTCATTTACAGTCTTTTAACTCTGTGGCTTACTGACGAAGAAATATGAAATTTGGTGATGGAGAAGAAACATATTGAATATATTTACATCTAATTTACCATAATTCAATGTGAAAAAGGTAAATATAAATAAGTTTGAGCTTCATTATTTAATTTTAATTTTTACCTATATTATATAAAATATATGTCATGGACTATAGTCTTTTATCTTTGTGTTTTAGTGGGGGAAAATGTAAAATTTTATGTTGGAGTTGAAAAGTAAAATATAATTAATTTTTTACACCTACAATAGTCTATTATGTTTGGTTCTTAAAAAACCTAAGACTTTGGCATGGTGAAGAAAAAACCTAAAATATTTGTCACTCATTTATTGTCTTTTAACTTTGTGTCTTACTGACGAAGAAACATGAAATTTGGTGATGGAGAAGAAACATATTGAATATTTTTACATCTAATTGACCATAATTCAATGTGAAAAAGGTAAACATAAATAAGTTTGAGCTTCATTACTTAATTTTAATTTTTACCTATATTATATAAAATATATGTCATGGATTATAGTCTTTTAACTTTGTTTTTAGTGGGGAAAAACCTAAAATTTTATGATGGAGTTGAAAAATAAAATATAATTAATTTTTTACACCTAATATAGTCTATTATGTATGGTGCTTAGTGATAAAAAAAACCTAAGACTTTGGCATGGTGAAGAAAAAACCTAAAATATTTGTCATTCATTTATAGTCTTTTAACTTTGTGGCTTATTGACGAATAAATATGAAATTCTGTGATGGAGAAGAAACACATTGAATATTTTTACATCTAATTTACCATAATTCAATGTGAAAATGGTAAATATAAATAAGTTTTTGCTATATTATTTAATTTTAATTTTTCCTATATTATATAAAATATATGTCATGGACTATAGTCTTTTATCTTTGTTTTTTAGTGGGGAAAAACCTACAATTTTATGTTGGAGTTGAAAAATAAAATATAATTAATTTTTTACACCTACTATAGTCTATTATGTATGGTGCTTAGTGATAAAAAAAACCTAAGACTTTGGCATGGTGAAGAAAAAACCTAAAATATTTGTCACTCATTTATAGTCTTTTAACTTTGTGTCTTACTGACGAAGAAACATGAAATTTGGTGATGGAGAAGAAACATATTGAATATTTTTACATCTAATTTACCATAATTCAATGTGAAAAAGGTAAACATAAATAAGTTTGAGCTTCATTACTTAATTTTATTTTTTACCTATATTATATAAAATATATGTCATGGATTAGAGTCTTTTAACTTTGTTTTTAGTGGGGAAAAACCTAAAATTCTATGATGGAGTTGAAAAATAAAATATAATTAATTTTTTTAACTTACTATAGTCAATTATGTTTGGTTCTTAGTGATGAAAAAACATAAGACTTTGGCATGGTGAAGAAAAAACCTAAAATATTTGTCATTCATTTACAGTCTTTTAACTCTGTGGCTTACTGACGAAGAAATATGAAATTTGGTGATGGAGAAGAAACATATTGAATATATTTACATCTAATTTACCATAATTCAATGTGAAAAAGGTAAATATAAATAAGTTTGAGCTTCATTATTTAATTTTAATTTTTACCTATATTATATAAAATATATGTCATGGACTATAGTCTTTTATCTTTGTTTTTTAGTGGGGAAAAATGTAAAATTTTATGTTGGAGTTGAAAAATAAAATATAATTAATTTTTTACACCTACAATAGTCTATTATGTTTGGTTCTTAAAAAACCTAAGACTTTGGCATGGTGAAGAAAAAACCTAAAATATTTGTCACTCATTTATAGTCTTTTAACTTTGTGTCTTACTGACGAAGAAACATGAAATTTGGTGATGGAGAAGAAACATATTGAATATTTTTACATCTAATTGACCATAATTCAATGTGAAAAAGGTAAACATAAATAAGTTTGAGCTTCATTACTTAATTTTAATTTTTACCTATATTATATAAAATATATGTCATGGATTATAGTCTTTTAACTTTGTTTTTAGTGGGGAAAAACCTAAAATTTTATGATGGAGTTGAAAAATAAAATATAATTAATTTTTTTAACTTACTATAGTCTACTATGTTTGGTGCTTAGTGATGGAAGAACCTAATACTTTGGCATGGTGAAGAAAAAACCTAAAATATTTGTCATTCATTTATAGTCTTTTAACTTTGTGGCTTATTGACGAAGAAATATGAAATTCTGTGATGGAGAAGAAACACATTGAATATTTTTACATCTAATTTACCATAATTCAATGTGAAAATGGTAAATAAAAATAAGTTATAGCTATATTATTTAATTTTAATTTTTACCTATATTATATAAAATATATGTCATGGACTATAGTCTTTTATCTTTGTTTTTTAGTGGGTAAAAACCTACAATTTTATGTTGGAGTTGAAAAATAAAATATAATTAATTTTTTACACCTAATATAGTCTATTATGTATGGTGCTTAGTGATAAAAAAAACCTAAGACTTTGGCATGGTTAAGAAAAAACCTAAAATATTTGTCACTCATTTATAGTCTTTTAACTTTGTGTCTTACTGACGAAGAAACATGAAATTTGGTGATGCAGAAGAAACATATTGAATATTTTTACATCTAATTTACCATAATTCAATGTGAAAAAGGTAAGCATAAATAAGTTTGAGCTTCATTACTTAATTTTAATTTTTACCTATATTATATAAAATATATGTCATGGGCTACAGTCTTTTATCTTTGTTTTTTAGTGGGGAAAAACCTAAAATTTTATGATGGAGTTGAAAAATAAAATATAATTAATTTTTTAAACTTACTATAGTCAATTATGTTTGGTGCTTAGTGATGAAAAAACATAAGACTTTGGCATGGTGAATAAAAAACCTAAAATATTTGTCATTCAATTATAGTCTTTTAACTTTGTGGCTTATTGACGAAGAAATATGAAATTCTGTGATGGAGAAGAAACACATTGAATATTTTTACATCTAATTTACCATAATTCAATGTGAAAATGGTAAATATAAATAATTTTTAGCTATATTATTTAATTTTAATTTTTATCTATATTATATAAAATATATGTCATGGACTATAGTCTTTTATCTTTGTTTTTTAGTGGGTAAAAACCTACAATTTTATGTTGGAGTTGAAAAATAAAATATAGTTAATTTTTTACACCTAATATAGTCTATTATGTATGGTGCTTAGTGATAAAAAAAACCTAAGACTTTGGCATGGTGAAGAAAAAACCTAAAATATTTGTCACTCATTAATAGTCTTTTAACTTTGTGTCTTACTGACGAAGAAACATGAAATTTGGTGATGCAGAAGAAACATATTGAATATTTTTACATCTAATTTACCATAATTCAATGTGAAAAAGGTAAGCATAAATAAGTTTGAGCTTCATTACTTAATTTTAATTTTTACCTATATTATATAAAATATATGTCATGGGCTACAGTCTTTTATCTTTGTTTTTTAGTGGGGAAAAACCTAAACTTTTATGATGGAGTTGAAAAATAAAATATAATTAATTTTTTAAACTTACTATATTCAATTATGTTTGGTGCTTAGTGATGAAAAAACATAAGACTTTGGCATGGTGAAGAAAAAACCTAAAATATTTGTCATTCATTTACAGTCTTTTAACTCTGTGGCTTACTGACGAAGAAATATGAAATTTGGTGATGAAGAAGAAACATATTGAATATATTTACATCTAATTTACCATAATTCAATGTGAAAAAGGTAAATATAAATAAGTTTGAGCTTCATTATATAATTTTAATTTTTACCTATATTATATAAAATATATGTCATGGATTATAGTCTTTTAACTTTGTTTTTAGTGGGGAAAAACGTAAAATTTTATGATGGAGTTGAAAAATAAAATATAATTAATTTTTTTAACTTACTATAGTCTACTATGTTTGGTGCTTAGTGATGGAAGAACCTAATACTTTGGCATGGTGAAGAAAAAACCTAAAATATTTGTCATTCATTTATAGTCTTTTAACTTTGTGGCTTATTGACGAAGAAATATGAAATTCTGTGATGGAGAAGAAACACATTGAATATTTTTACATCTAATTTACCATAATTCAATGTGAAAATGGTAAATATAAATAAGTTATAGCTATATTATTTAATTTTAATTTTTATCTATATTATATAAAATATATGTCATGCACTATAGTCTTTTATCTTTGTTTTTTAGTGGGTAAAAACCTACAATTTTATGTTGGAGTTGAAAAATAAAATATAGTTAATTTTTTACACCTAATATAGTCTATTATGTATGGTGCTTAGTGATAAAAAAACCTAAGACTTTGGCATGGTGAAGAAAAAACCTAAAATATTTGTCACTCATTTATAGTCTTTTAACTTTGTGTCTTACTGACGAAGAAACATGAAATTTGGTGATGCAGAAGAAACATATTGAATATTTTTACATCTAATTTACCATAATTCAATGTGAAAAAGGTAAGCATAAATAAGTTTGAGCTTCATTACTTAATTTTAATTTTTACCTATATTATATAAAATATATGTCATGGGCTACAGTCTTTTATCTTTGTTTTTTAGTGGGGAAAAACCTAAACTTTTATGATGGAGTTGAAAAATAAAATATAATTAATTTTTTAAACTTACTATATTCAATTATGTTTGGTGCTTAGTGATGAAAAAACATAAGACTTTGGCATGGTGAAGAAAAAACCTAAAATATTTGTCATTTTTTTACAGTCTTTTAACTCTGTGGCTTACTGACGAAGAAATATGAAATTTGGTGATGAAGAAGAAACATATTGAATATATTTACATCTAATTTACCATAATTCAATGTGAAAAAGGTAAATATAAATAAGTTTGAGCTTCATTATATAATTTTAATTTTTACCTATATTATATAAAATATATGTCATGGACTATAGTCTTTTATCTTTGTTTTTTAGTGGGGAAAAACGTAAAATTTTATGTTGGAGTTGAAAAATAAAATATAATTAATTTTTTACACCTACAATAGTCTATTATGTTTGGTTCTTAGCGATAAAAAAACCTAAGACTTTGGGATGGTGAAGAAAAAACCTAAAATACATGTCATTCATTTATAGTCTTTTAACTTTGTGGCTTACTGACGAAGAAACATGAAATTTTATGATTGAGAAGAAACATATTGAATTATTTACATCTAATTTACCATAATTCAATGTGAAAATGTTAAATATAAATAAGTTTGAGCTTCATTATTTAATTTTAATTTTTACCTATTTTATATAAAAAAATATGTCATGGATTATAGTCTTTTAACTTTGTTTTTAGTGGGGAAAAACCTAAAATTTTATGATGGAGTTGAAAAATAAAATATAATTAATTTTTTTAACTTACTATAGTCTATTATGTTTGGTGCTTAGTGATGGAAAAACCTAAGACTCTGGGATGGTGAAGAAAAAACCTAAATTATTTGTCATTCATTTATAGTCTTTTAACTTTGTGGCTTACTGACGAAGAAACATGAAATTTTATGATGGGGAAGAAACGTATTGAATATATTTACATCTAATTTACCATAAATCAATGTGAAAAAGGTAAATATAAATAAGTTTTAGCTATATTATTTAATTTTAAGTTTTACCTATATTATATAAAATATATGTCATGGACTATAGTCTTTTATCTTTGTTTTTTAGTGGGTAAAAACCTACAATTTTATGTTGGAGTTGAAAAATAAAATATAATTAATTGTTTACACCTACTTTAGTCTATTATGTATGGTGCTTAGTGATAAAAAAAACCTAAGACTTTGGCATGGTGAAGAAAAAACCTAAAATATTTGTCACACATTTATAGTCTTTTAACTTTGTGTCTTACTGACGAAGAAACATGAAATTTGGTGATGGAGAAGAAACATATTGAATATTTTTACATCTAATTGACCATAATTCAATGTGAAAAAGGTAAACATAAATAAGTTTGAGCTTCATTACTTAATTTTTATTTTTACCTATATTATATAAAATATATGTCATGGATTACAGTCTTTTAACTTTGTTCTTAGTGGGGAAAAACCTAAAATTTTATGATGGAGTTGAAAAATAAAATATAATTAATTTTTTTAACTTACTATAGTCTACTATGTTTGGTGCTTAGTGATGGAAGAACCTAATACTTTGGCATGGTGAAGAAAAAACCTAAAATATTTGTCATTCATTTATAGTCTTTTAACTTTGTGGCTTATTGACGAAGAAATATGAAATTCTGTGATGGAGAAGAAACACATTGAATATTTTTACATCTAATTTACCATAATTCAATGTGAAAATGGTAAATATAAATAAGTTATAGCTATATTATTTAATTTTAATTTTTACCTATATTATATAAAATATATGTCATGGACTATAGTCTTTTATCTTTGTTTTTTAGTGGGTAAAAACCTACAATTTTATGTTGGAGTTGAAAAATAAAATAAATTAATTTTGTGCACCTAATATAGTCTATTATGTATGGTGCTTAGTGATAAAAAAAACCTAAGACTTTGGCATGGTGAAGAAAAAACCTAAAATATTTGTCACTCATTTATAGTCTTTTAACTTTGTGTCTTACTGACGAAGAAACATGAAATTTGGTGATGGAGAAGAAACATATTGAATATTTTTACATCTAATTTACCATAATTCAATGTGAAAAAGGTAAACATAAATAAGTTTGAGCTTCATTACTTAATTTTTATTTTTACCTATATTATATAAAATATATGTCATGGGCTACAGTCTTTTATCTTTGTTTTTAGTGGGGAAAAACCTAAAATTTTATGATGGAGTTGAAAAATAAAATATAATTAATTTTTTAAACTTACTATAGTCAATTATGTTTGGTGCTTAGTGATGAAAAAACATAAGACTTTGGCATGGTGAAGAAAAAACCTAAAATATTTGTCATTCAATTATAGTCTTTTAACTTTGTGGCTTATTGACGAAGAAATATGAAATTCTGTGATGGAGAAGAAACACATTGAATATTTTTACATCTAATTTACTATAATTCAATGTGAAAATGGTAAATATAAATAATTTTTAGCTATATTATTTAATTTTAATTTTTATCTATATTATATAAAATATATGTCATGGACTATAGTCTTTTATCTTTGTTTTTTAGTGGGTAAAAACCTACAATTTTATGTTGGAGTTGAAAAATAAAATATAGTTAATTTTTTACACCTAATATAGTCTATTATGTATGGTGCTTAGTGATAAAAAAAACCTAAGACTTTGGCATGGTGAAGAAAAAACCTAAAATATTTGTCACTCATTTATAGTCTTTTAACTTTGTGTCTTACTGACGAAGAAACATGAAATTTGGTGATGCAGAAGAAACATATTGAATATTTTTACATCTAATTTACCATAATTCAATGTGAAAAAGGTAAGCATAAATAAGTTTGAGCTTCATTACTTAATTTTAATTTTTACCTATATTATATAAAATATATGTCATGGGCTACAGTCTTTTATCTTTGTTTTTTAGTGGGGAAAAACCTAAACTTTTATGATGGAGTTGAAAAATAAAATATAATTAATTTTTTAAACTTACTATATTCAATTATGTTTGGTGCTTAGTGATGAAAAAACATAAGACTTTGGCATGGTGAAGAAAAAACCTAAAATATTTGTCATTCATTTACAGTCTTTTAACTCTGTGGCTTACTGACGAAGAAATATGAAATTTGGTGATGGAGAAGAAACATATTGAATATATTTACATCTAATTTACCATAATTAAATGTGAAAAAGGTAAATATAAATAAGTTTGAGCTTCATTATATAATTTTAATTTTTACCTATATTATATAAAATATATGTCATGGACTATAGTCTTTTATCTTTGTTTTTTAGTGGGGAAAAACGTAAAATTTTATGTTGGAGTTGAAAAATAAAATATAATTAATTTTTTACACCTACAATAGTCTATTATGTTTGGTTCTTAGCGATAAAAAAACCTAAGACTTTGGGATGGTGAAGAAAAAACCTAAAATACTTGTCATTCATTTATAGTCTTTTAACTTTGTGGCTTACTGACGAAGAAACATGAAATTTTATGATTGAGAAGAAACATATTGAATTATTTACATCTAATTTACCATAATTCAATGTGAAAATGGTAAATATAAATAAGTTTGAGCTTCATTATTTAATTTTAATTTTTACCTATTTTATATAAAAAAATATGTCATGGATTATAGTCTTTTAACTTTGTTTTTAGTGGGGAAAAACCTAAAATTTTATCATGGAGTTGAAAAATAAAATATAATTAATTTTTTAACTTACTATAGTCTATTATGTTTGGTGCTTAGTGATGGAAAAACCTAAGACTCTGGGATGGTGAAGAAAAAACCTAAATTATTTGTCATTCATTTATAGTCTTTTAACTTTGTGGCTTACTGACGAAGAAACATGAAATTTTATGATGGGGAAGAAACGTATTGAATATATTTACATCTAATTTACCAAAATTCAATGTGAAAAAGGTAAATATAAATAAGTTTTAGCTATATTATTTAATTTTAAGTTTTACCTATATTATATAAAATATATGTCATGGACTATAGTCTTTTATCTTTGTTTTTTAGTGGGTAAAAACCTACAATTTTATGTTGGAGTTGAAAAATAAAATATAATTAATTGTTTACACCTACTTTAGTCTATTATGTATGGTGCTTAGTGATAAAAAAAACCTAAGACTTTGGCATGGTGAAGAAAAAACCTAAAATATTTGTCACTCATTTATAGTCTTTTAACTTTGTGTCTTACTGACGAAGAAACATGAAATTTGGTGATGGAGAAGAAACATATTGAATATTTTTACATCTAATTGACCATAATTCAATGTGAAAAAGGTAAACATAAATAAGTTTGAGCTTCATTACTTAATTTTAATTTTTACCTATATTATATAAAATATATGTCATGGATTATAGTCTTTTAACTTTGTTCTTAGTGGGGAAAAACCTAAAATTTTATGATGGAGTTGAAAAATAAAATATAATTAATTTTTTTAACTTACTATAGTCTACTATGTTTGGTGCTTAGTGATGGAAGAACCTAATACTTTGGCATGGTGAAGAAAAAACCTAAAATATTTGTCATTCATTTATAGTCTTTTAACTTTGTGGCTTATTGACGAAGAAATATGAAATTCTGTGATGGAGAAGAAACACATTGAATATTTTTACATCTAATTTACCATAATTCAATGTGAAAATGGTAAATATAAATAAGTTATAGCTATATTATTTAATTTTAATTTTTACCTATATTATATAAAATATATGTCATGGACTATAGTCTTTTATCTTTGTTTTTTAGTGGGTAAAAACCTACAATTTTATGTTGGAGTTGAAAAATAAAATAAATTAATTTTGTGCACCTAATATAGTCTATTATGTATGGTGCTTAGTGATAAAAAAAACCTAAGACTTTGGCATGGTGAAGAAAAAACCTAAAATATTTGTCACTCATTTATAGTCTTTTAACTTTGTGTCTTACTGACGAAGAAACATGAAATTTGGTGATGGAGAAGAAACATATTGAATTTTTTTACATCTAATTTACCATAATTCAATGTGAAAAAGGTAAACATAAATAAGTTTGAGCTTCATTACTTAATTTTAATTTTTACCTATATTATATAAAATATATGTCATGGGCTACAGTCTTTTATCTTTGTTTTTAGTGGGGAAAAACCTAAAATTTTATGATGGAGTTGAAAAATAAAATATAATTAACTTTTTAAGCTTACTATAGTCAATTATGTTTGGTGCTTAGTGATGAAAAAACATAAGACTTTGGCATGGTGAAGAAAAAACCTAAAATATTTGTCATTCATTTATAGTCTTTTAACATTGTGGCTTATTGACGAAGAAATATGAAATTCTGTGATGGAGAAGAAACACATTGAATATTTTTACATCTAATTTACCATAATTCAATGTGAAAATGGTAAATATAAATAAGTTTTAGCTATATTATTTAATTTTAATTTTTATCTATATTATATAAAATATATGTCATGGACTATAGTCTTTTATCTTTGTTTTTTAGTGGGTAAAAACCTACAATTTTATGTTGGAGTTGAAAAATAAAATATAATTAATTTTTTACACCTAATATAGTCTATTATGTATGGTGCTTAGTGATAAAAAAAACCTAAGACTTTGGCATGGTGAAGAAAAAACCTAAAATATTTGTCACTCATTTATAGTCTTTTAACTTTGTGTCTTACTGACGAAGAAACATGAAATTTGGTGATGGAGAAGAAACATATTGAATATTGTTACATCTAATTTACCATAATTCAATGTGAAAAATGTAACCATAAATAAGTTTGAGCTTCATTACTTAATTTTAATTTTTACCTATATTATATAAAATATATGTCATGGGCTACAGTCTTTTATCTTTGTTTTTTAGTGGGGAAAAACCTAAACTTTTATGATGGAGTTGAAAAATAAAATATAATTAATTTTTTAAACTTACTATAGTCAATTATGTTTGGTTCTTAGTGATGAAAAGACATAAGACTTTGGCATTGTGAAGAAAAAACCTAAAATATTTGTCATTCATTTACAGTCTTTTAACTCTGTGGCTTACTGACGAAGAAATATGAAATTTGGTGATGGAGAAGAAACATATTGAATATATTTACATCTAATTTACCATAATTCAATGTGAAAAAGGTAAATATAAATAAGTTTGAGCTTCATTATATAATTTTAATTTTTACCTATATTATATAAAATATATGTCATGGACTATATAGTCTTTTATCTTTGTTTTTTAGTGGGGGAAAACGTAAAATTTTATGTTGGAGTTGAAAAATAAAATATAATTAATTTTTTACACCTACAATAGTCTATTATGTTTGGTTCTTAGCGATAAAAAAACCTAAGACTTTGGGATGGTGAAGAAAAAACCTAAAATACTTGTCATTCATTTATAGTCTTTTAACTTTGTGGCTTACTGACGAAGAAACATGAAATTTTATGATGGAGAAGAAACATATTGAATATATTTACATCTAATTTACCATAATTCAATGTGAAAATGGTAAATATAAATAAGTTTGAGCTTCATTATTTAATTTTAATTTTTACCTATATTATATAAAAAAAAATATGTCATGGATTATAGTCTTTTAACTTTGTTTTTAGTGGGGAAAAACCTAAAATTTTATCATGGAGTTGAAAAATAAAATATAATTAATTTTTTAACTTACTATAGTCTATTATGTTTGGTGCTTAGTGATGGAAAAACCTAAGACTCTGGGATGGTGAAGAAAAAACCTAAAATATTTGTCATTCATTTATAGTCTTTTAACTTTGTGGCTTACTGACGAAGAAACATGAAATTTTATGATGGGGAAGACACGTATTGAATATATTTACATATAATTTACCATAATTCAATGTGAAAAAGGTAAATATAAATAAGTTTTAGCTATATTATTTAATTTTAATTTTTACCTATATTATATAAAATATATGTCATGGACTATAGTCTTTTATCTTTGTTTTTTAGTGGGTAAAAACCTACAATTTTATGTTGGAGTTGAAAAATAAAATATAATTAATTTTTTACACCTACTTTAGTCTGTTATGTATGGTGCTTAGTGATAAAAAAAAACCTAAGACTTTGGCATGGTGAAGAAAAAACCTAAAATATTTGTCACTCATTTATAGTCTTTTAACTTTGTGTCTTACTGACGAAGAAACATGAAATTTGGTGATGGAGAAGAAACATATTGAATATTTTTACATCTAATTAACCATAATTCAATGTGAAAAAGGTAAACATAAATAAGTTTGAGCTTCATTACTTAATTTTAATTTTTACCTATATTATATAAAATATATGTCATGGATTATAGTCTTTTAACTTTGTTTTTAGTGGGGAAAAACCTAAAATTTTATGATGGAGTTGAAAAATAAAATATAATTAATTTTTTTAACTTACTATAGTCTACTATGTTTGGTGCTTAGTGATGGAAGAACCTAATACTTTGGCATGGTGAAGAAAAAACCTAAAATATTTGTCATTCATTTATAGTCTTTTAACTTTGTGGCTTATTGATGAAGAAATATGAAATTCTGTGATGGAGAAGAAACACATTGAATATTTTTACATCTAATTTACCATAATTCAATGTGAAAATGGTAAATATAAATAATTTTTAGCTATATTATTTAATTTTAATTTTTATCTATATTATATAAAATATATGTCATGGACTATAGTCTTTTATCTTTGTTTTTTAGTGGGTAAAAACCTACAATTTTATGTTGGAGTTGAAAAATAAAATATAATTAATTTTTTACACCTAATATAGTCTATTATGTATGGTGCTTAGTGATAAAAAAAACCTAAGACTTTGGCATGGTGAAGAAAAAACCTAAAATATTTGTCACTCATTTATAGTCTTTTAACTTTGTGTCTTACTGACGAAGAAACATGAAATTTGGTGATGGAGAAGAAACATATTGAATATTTTTACATCTAATTTACCATAATTCAATGTGAAAAAGTTAAACATAAATAAGTTTGAGCTTCATTACTTAATTTTAATTTTTACCTATATTATATAAAATATATGTCATGGGCTACAGTCTTTTATCTTTGTTTTTAGTGGGGAAAAACCTAAAATTTTATGATGGAGTTGAAAAATAAAATATAATTAATTTTTTAAACTTACTATAGTCAATTATGTTTGGTGCTTAGTGATGAAAAAACATAAGACTTTGGCATGGTGATGAAAAAACCTAAAATATTTGTCATTTATTTACACTCTTTTAACTCTGTGGCTTACTGACGAAGAAATATGAAATTTGGTGATGGAGAAGAAACATATTGAATATATTAACATCTAATTTACCATAATTCAATGTGAAAAAGGTAAATATAAATAAGTTTGAGCTTCATTATTTAATTTTAATTTTTACCTATATTATATAAAATATATGTCATGGACTATAGTCTTTTATCTTTGTTTTTTAGTGGGTAAAAACCTACAATTTTATGTTGGAGTTGAAAAATAAAATATAATTAATTTTTTACACCTAATATAGTTTATTATGTATGGTGATTAGTGATAAAAAAAACCTAAGACTTTGGCATGGTGAAGAAAAAACCTAAAATATTTGTCACTCATTTATAGTCTTTTAACTTTGTGTCTTACTGACGAAGAAACATGAAATTTGGTGATGGAGAAGAAACATATTTAATATTTTTACATCTAATTTACCATAATTCAATGTGAAAAAGGTAAACATAAATAAGTTTGAGCTTCATTACTTAATTTTAATTTTTACCTATATTATATAAAATATATGTCATGGGCTACAGTCTTTTATCTTTGTTTTTTAGTGGGGAAAAACCTAAACTTTTATGATGGAGTTGAAAAATAAAATATAATTAATTTTTTAAACTTACTATAGTCAATTATGTTTGGTGCTTAGTGATGAAAAAACATAAGACTTTGGCATGTTGAAGAAAAAACCTAAAATATTTGTCATTCATTTATAGTCTTTTAACTCTGTGGCTTACTAACGAAGAAATATGAAATTTGGTGATGGAGAAGAAACATATTGAATATATTTACATCTACTTTGCCATAATTCAATGTGAAAAAGGTAAATATAAATAAGTTTGAGCTTCATTATTTAATTTTAATTTTTACCTATATTATATAAAATATATGTCATGGACTATAGTCTTTTATCTTTATTTTTAGTGGGGAAAAACGTAAAATTTTATGTTGGAGTTAAAAAATAAAATATAATTAATTTTTTACACCTACAATAGTCTATTATGTTTGGTTCTTAGTGATAAAAAAAACCTAAGACTTTGGGATGTTAAGAAAAAACCTAAAATATTTGTCATTCATTTATAGTCTTTTAACTTTGTGGCTTACTGACGAAGAAACATGAAATTGTATGATGGAGAAGAAACATATTGAATATATTTACATCTAATTTACCATAATTCAATCTGAAAAAGGTAAATATAAATAAGTTTGAGCTTCATTATTTAATTTTAATTTATACCTATATTATATAAAAAAATATGTCATGGATTATAGTCTTTTAACTTTGTTTTTAGTGGGGAAAAACCTAAAATTTTATGATGGAATTGAAAAATAAAATATATTTAATTTTTTACACCTAATATAGTCTATTATGTATGGTGCTTAGTGATAAAAAAAACCTAAGACTTTGGCATCGTGAAGAAAAAACCTAAAATATTTGTCACTCATTTATAGTCTTTTAACTTTGTGTCTTACTGACGAAGAAACATGAAATTTGGTGATGGAGAAGAAACATATTGAATATTTTAACATCTAATTTACCATAATTCAATGTGAAAAAGGTAAACATAAATAAGTTTGAGCTTCATTACTTAATTTTAATTTTTA
>CAWUDS030002700.1:0-2500 GCA_963859935.3 Lathyrus sativus | reverse complement strand
AAATGTTAAATGGTGAATATAAATAAATTTGAGCTTTACCGTTTGTTGCACCCTAATTTTTGACCATAAGATCCCACCTCCCCTTGCATCTTTTCCTACATGATGTCTTTATGCTTTTGTGTGTATTTATTGTGACTAACCAGCTTATGTAGATGCAGTTTTTTTTAATGAAGCAAGAGTGTGATCCCGTATCTAGTTCTCCGCCTATCCCTAGTGGTACTTCTACCTTTGAAGATTGGTAGGATGTTTGCTTCGAGATGTTTATTTCGTCTCTGTTTGCCTTTCTTCTCTTGTTTTGTCAGCAAAACATACGCAGATAGCATGGCATATGCATTTTGCATCTTTGCATTGGTTTGTTCTGTCTCTTTGGTCGTGTTTATCCCCGAGTGGTTGGTCGCGTCTTCTCCTTCCAATTAGAGTTGTCAGCCCTAGGCAGAAAAAGCATAATATTTCTATTTCCCCACGAAAATTGATCCTCGTGGAAGACGGTTGCTTTAGTTAAAATCCCATTTGAGTTCATGCCTCAATGGTCGAGTCTTGTTTGACAGTTTCTTTTCAGATATTTCCTGAATTGAATTTCGGTACTTGGCGATCACATTTTGGACATCTCCGACCTTTGAACCTAGATTCAATGTGCATTTATTTTGTACTTTACTCCCCAAGAAGGAATCTCTTTGAAGATCACCATTGAAGACAAGTTACTTCTTCAGTACTATTGCAACATCTTCTCAACAATTTATATTTGAATTGCAAGCGCCTCTTTATTTGAGCAACTCGTTTTGATCATGACCTTATTCAAAACGACAAATGGTAGTCTCCTCAAGACCGTTCGTCCTTACCCAATGATTATCGACTCGGCAAATGGAAAACCTTACAGATATTTCTCTTTATTTGAGAATTCACACAGCAAGGATGTTCCTCAGGAATGTATTCCCCAGCAAATTCATCATACAAGTTTATTTCCATCAAGCGATATCTCCCCAGGGAAGTCGAAGAAGTTCATCACATTAGTCTCTTTACTTAAGAAGGCATACTTTACAATTCAACCGGCTCACATCTCTCCTAAAGATCCCCGGTGAAGTTTTACAATCTCAATTACATTTACAATACATTATGGCTCACAGCCAAGAAGTTCTACAACATCTACAACAATATCTACAATCTACGATGATCCTACAAACTACAAAATCTACAATCCCCAGTGAAGAAGCTCTCACGAGTTTTCATCATTTCAGGAAGAGATTGAGACCAGCTCATGGTTCCCATACTATGACGCTCGGGGAGGTTTATTTCAACTCTTTTCAAGTTCAAACAAGAAACTGAGACTCGTTCATGGCAAACACACCATGAAGCGTGGGGAAGTTATTTCAAGAACTGAGACCAGCTCATGGCAAACACACCATGACGCTTGGGGAGGTTTATTTCAAAGACATCTCTTTTCCTGGCTAATCTCGGCAGTAGGTTACCAGTAGACCTCGGCAGTAGGTATTCCAATTTTATTTCCGGGCTAATCTCGGCAGTAGATTCCCAGAAGACCTCGGTAGTAGGTATTTCTATTTCATTTCCTGGCTAATCTCGGCAGAAGATTACCAGTAGACCTCGACAGTAGGTATTTCGATTTTATTGCCTGGATAATCTCGGCAGTAGATTCCCAGAAGACCTCGGCAGTAGGTATCCCTTTATTTCCTGGTTAATCTCGGCAGTAGATTTCTCGAAGACTTCGTCAGAAGTATCTCTCTAGCAAGCTTCAACACAGAATCTCGGCAGTAGATTCCTTAAAAGTTTTTTACAGCAGATACTTTGGAAAAAGTATTCTCACTATTGAGTTACAAGTCTTGACAGTAGATTTCTACAGCTGATATCTTGAATCAATTACATTTGACATACCCAGCAGGTTCTTCCAATGGATTTTCCCACAAGTTCTTCGCAACATGTTTATGGATACCTTGTGATTGTCAATCTTTCCCCGTGGATTCTCGCTCTGTTGAGCCAGTTCTCCGTGTGTCGTGTTCGGTTTTTTCCCTGTGACATCATTTCTCCATAGGACCCTCTGTCTTGCATTCTCATATCATTGCATATCATTTGCATTCGGTGGCTTCTTAGGGCCAAAAATTCGTGCTACGTTTGTATTTAAGTCCCTCCTATCTCGTCGAGACGAAGATTTCAATCTCCATATCTCTGGATAGAAGAAACTTAAATAGGGGCATCTGTTACACCCTAATTTTTGACCATAAGATCCCACCTCCCCGTGCATCCTTTCCTACATGTTGTCTTTATGCTTTTGTGTGTATTTATTGTGACTAACCAGCTTATGTAGATGCAGTTTTTTTAATGAAGTTCCTTGCAGTCAAAGCAGTTCAGGATAACCTTTCTGATTTAAGGATTCTAGGTTTTCTCACTGGCGTACCCTCAGCCTCAGAAGATTCCTCAGGGTGTGGCTCTGGTACTAGAGTATTTCTCCATCCGAGCGTACCGAATTCAGATTCAAATCTTCGTGTCA
>CAWUDS030002699.1:0-54856 GCA_963859935.3 Lathyrus sativus | reverse complement strand
TCACCTTGAAAGGTTTTCGTTAACTTTTTGTGAGAGAGCATACACTTAATTTTGTCATTGATGATACAACTCATTCTCTCTATAACTCCATTATGTTGAGGCATATTTGGATCTAAATTCACAAGTTTGATTTCAAACTCTTTACGATACTCTTTAAATAAATATCTGTATTCACCACCATTATTTTGATGTGATACATTTTTAACTTTTTTATTTTTATCTTCTAACACTTGTATGAAAATGCTTGAAGATATCAAATACATGAACTTTAAATTTTCAAATAAAGTAGAACACTTTTTTTAAAGTGGTTGCAATAAACGTAACAAAATATGATGCACTACTATAAGATTTATCATCCATCATGAAAACATTGTATGAAAACAAAATATGATACACTACTAAAAGATTTATCATTCATCATGAAAACATTTGTATGAACTAAATCTAAAATATTTGATTTCCTATGAGAATTATAAGCATTTAATATTCAATGATTGAGAGTATATGGCTGAAATGAGTTGAGTTAGATCATACTTGTTTCAGATTAACCCAACTCCATAAGAATTGGATCATCTGATCTCGACTCTAGTTATCACACTTTTTTCAAATCAACCCAGCTCGATCAAAGCTCACAAATAACTCGTTTAACCAATGAGACTCAATAGCTCAGATCAAATAGAACAACAAATAGTTTTAAAAAAATTAAAAGGTACTTAGATCAATTCTAATGATGAATTTTCTTAGAAAGAAAACTTCTTAAAAACTCTTGGATGTATCTCATATATTTTTGTGTGAAACTTTACATTAAAATTGAGAGGAGATTGTCAAATGTGAGATTTATAAGTAATGAACTTGAATATAAACAATCAACTTTGAAGCTTAATATGTCAATTAAAACAACTTTATTTAATTTCATTAAACGTACAAAACCATTAAATACATGGGCGCGGGTTAAAACTTACACATTCCCCTCATTTAACTTAAAAAAAAAAATTATTCACCTTTACCGTATGCATGAGAATTATAAATAATACTTCTTAATTTTTATATGATAAAAAGTAGTTACTTTGGACAACAATTACAATATCACATTTTATATATTTACTATTGTAAAAGTTTAATTTTAATTTCTTATAAACAATAGAGATGTAGATATTCTTACCGTCTTTCAAATAGTATAAAAAATATTTATTTAGATAAAATAAGTATTTCAGATAATATAAAGAATATTTTATTTAGACAAGTATTTCAAATAATGTAAAGAATATTTTATTTAGATAAGTATAGTTCAAAATATAATATATTAATGAAAAATTACTCAACATAAATTGGAATCAGCTTTTACATAAATTATCTAATTAATATACGGTGTCAATAAATATTAGAATTGTGTCTTGATCTTTTCATGAGATTTTTAACTTTAAGTGTATTAAATAGGTGTATATGCTTAGTTAAAGTTTAGCATCTAACAATATCATTTATTATATTTATGTATTAATATAAACAAATTATTGATATTTGTTAATCAACAACTTAATAAAAAATCAACTCATTAATTTTATGAGTTTAGTTTTTAAACTCAAACTCAACTCATTGATTTCTAATTGAATCTCGAAACATGAATTTTTTTCTTGTATAAAATCTCACTACTAAATAAAACATTAAGCTATGACATGACTGATCATAAACTACTAACATAATATGATGATGTCAACTACAACTTACATATTCTGCTCAACAACCAATAACACCCCCTAAAAAATCAATCAAATATGCTTGAAATTCTGCAAATTTTACTACAAATCCTATCAAATTTTGATCACACTACCCTTCCAATTTGTACAACTCATTCTTGAAACGTAAAATTTTGTAGCATGAAGTTTTGGCTTACTTCTTTTTGAAGGTGACCATACAGAAAAACCCTTTTGCGCGACCGATTACACCCATAAGAATGAGCATGGACAAGCAGAGACTCCAATCATGAAGATTATATTCACTTTTAAAAGCGAACCACAACGAGTTATGAGCCACACTCCTTGATACCTATAGTGTAGATAATGAAGGTAGAAATTGAGGTAAAAAGATGTGATATGCTATTACTTGAAGTAGTGAAATATGCTTTAATCATACGAGCTTACCTTTCAGCATTTGCAATGACCAGTGCTTGTAAAGCCCACTTGGAGTAACATAAGTTAGCTATAGCCTTTAAAATTTACTATCTTTTGGTTGTGTTGCAATGAGAGTCAAAACAACTGGAAGAAGTACTGACCACTGCAAGATAAATAGTCATGTTAGACGAGATGCGAAAACATGACTGAATATATTTGTTATGGTGTTGGTCTTTTATTGTCGGGTTTTAATACTCACCAGCTGAGCCGCGCCAGGTTCAAAAACTATGGACAATGCGTATGCTATGCCGGTTGACACAGTATACAAGACAAAGCAGCACAATATAATTAGCTGCAAAAGTAGATCTTGGATTGGTTAAGAAATAAAACATAGATAGGTAGACCACAGGGCTTGATCACTGTATTAAAATGATCCATTGTGTCTTTCGAGGAGAAAATAAGCCAAGCTGCTCATGCCAGAATCACTCTCCCTCCAGTAGTGTAATTTATCCAGAGAAAATGATCTCAATGCCGCTATTTTGCATAGAAGAGCTGAAATTAACAATAAAACATAAGAAATAAAAACTGCTCACATGAATTCTGAATAGAGGAGATTATTTGCAATGATTTATTATTTATGCAACTTACATACAGCAATCACCGTATAGGTGTAACCGGATGCTCCAAATGTTTGATCGCTCGATTTGGTAATTGATCCTAAGCAGGCTCCAGCAAGTAATAAAATAAGATAATCTACGGCCTGAATCCTAGCTTCTCGCAATCGCTGCTTCCCAACCCTGGGATAACATTGGTTTAGAGTGAGACTCACAAAAGAAAATGCAGGCACAAATTAAACAGACATGTGCATCATTATAAAATCATAAGCTACTCCTTCGAAAGGTTACAGCATTATATGGAAAATGAAACTCCCAAGTTAGCAAAAACCTAAGGACATTAGGTGGCTTACCGTATAAGAAAGTACTTATATTGCTGAAAATGCCAGGAGTTTTCCGGTCAGATAAATCCTTGATTTTGAAAAATTAAGTTTATCTTTTCACCCCGCACTTCCACATTATTTCTAACATCGTTCCATAATTCTCCAGCAAACGTCTTTCCAACGCCACCCGAGCCATTGGAGTCTATATCATTAAGTGGATTTACACTCTGAGGCATATCAAACTGTGCTGCATGCTGCCTCATATCAAGAGTATTGGATATCCATATGAAGCATCCATTTAACTGGCAGATCCTCATAACTGAGTCCTGAACTTTCACAGGTGCCGCTATGCCCTCCAAAATGTCAATATAGTAATCTGGAGGGTTTATCGCTCCGGAACATTGATCCGAGACCTGAAAATATTCTTCAACTCTCTTGGCAGATCCATGATAGACCATGAGACCGCCTTTACCCAGAAGTATCAAGTCATCAAACATCTTGAACAAAGCATAGCTGAAGCAGAAAATTTCAATCATTAATAAGTCAACAGGAAAATAATCTTATTGTTGACAAATTCATATCAAAGCATCGTGTTATATCAATTGTCAAAATGGTTTCAGTTGCGAGGAATGAACAAGGAGCATTTAAGAAGGAATGTGTATTATAATAGCATAAGAGGCAATAAACATCCCTATGATGCAAACATAGAATTAAAATTTACCTAGGTTGGTGAACCACCATGCAAATGTTCACTCCTTCAAGAGCTTCACGTCTTAATGCTCTTAGAAGAAGCTGAGATGATGCACTGTCCAGGCCAGATGTTGGCTCATCTAACATCAAAAGTGAAGGTTCCATAACCATTTCCAATCCAACATTTACACGCTTCCTTTGTCCTCCGGAGATCCCTCGCTTTTCCACAGTTCCAACTACAGAATTCCGCACAGATTGAAGCCCCAAGAATTCAATAACTCTTTCAACAACCAGGACTTTTTCTGGTTTTGACAAATCAGCTGATAGCCTTTAACAAAATTTCATTTGAATAAACACATACACAAGAATACAAAAACTACCATAGCTGGTAACTTATATTATAAGCAAGAGTTTTAGAAAATACTTCTATTAAAATGTCAAATAACATAATATACCTGCACTGTGCACTGAACCAGAGATTTTCTTCCACCGTTAGGTTTCCATGAACTACATCATCTTGTGGAACAAAGCCAATAATTTTCTTAAATGAGTGAATGATTCGTTCCTTCCATTTATAAGAATTGAACCAGTAACCAAGCATCCAAATGTCTTTCCAGCTAGAGCTGAAAGAAATGTTGTCTTGCCAGCCCCTGATGGACCCATGACAGCGGTGATACGGCCAGGTTTGATTTTCCGGTAACATTTCTCAATATATGTTTGTTTCGAGATTTCAGTGTGAGAGTTAGATCTCTGAAAGAAATCTCAATAAAAGGCCTCTTAATTTTCTCAGTATTTGTAGCCATTTTTAGTACTCCCGAGAAGGTAAGGTTCTTATTTTCTTGTTGCTGAGCCTTCTCTTTTTCATGTTGAGCATATGCATACTTGAAAATTTGTGTATGAGTATGTGGTGGTTTTTCCTTTGTAGCGCTTTTATATCTAGTTTCTTTTCTTGTATCGGGATTGTGGTCAACATGCGGATCATCTTCAATTTCATGTACTATATGCATTAGCCCATTTGGATTTCCCCCCTTTTCAGTTGGCATGGAAGAAGAACTTGCAACCATGCTAGAAGGTTGTGAATGTGGGAAACAATTCACATCTGTCTCAGAAGTCTCTTGGTTTAAAATTTTAACCTTCTCAAGAGTTTCTTCGTCTTCTTACGAGAGAACTTTCGTGATAATTGAGCTTGCAGGCCAGATGCACCTTTCTTAGCAGCATCCTTTGCAAGTTTCCATCTTTGGTGTGCATTTGCAGTTTTCTTGCACTTCTAGCTGCTGCTTCTCTTGATTTTGCTACTCTCCTTTCCCTAGTAGTGAGAACTTGGTCAGAACAGTTGTAAATAATGAGTAGCAAAGTACTCAAAGCTGCTGCATAAGCAGTTTAAAGAGTGTTAACTTTCTACCAATTTGGTCTCACTCCATGCATGCTTGTGCATGCACGCGTCGCACACACATATATGACTTGCTAGAGTTATGGGGGGTAAAGAAACTTGGCAAATTCTCAACTCTCAGTTCAAGTATACAAGTCTCAGTCAAGTATACATGTCTCTAAAATCAGAACTAAGGTGTTTATTTTTAAATAGGAAAATCAAACTTCATTACAACGAAATCTAAGTTACTAAAAGCGCACAAAACTCCTATTTATTAACTATACCAAGATAATAATGAAATTCCAAGTCATGCAAATATATTCATAACCTACAATCAAGCTGCGATATAACAACTTACAATGAGCATAACTCCATATGCATGCATGTTTTGGTTGCTGTGTTTGAATTGCATGAACTTAGCTTGAAACATCCTACAAGAGATAATCAGTAAATAGTCATATGTACTCTGAATATTAACAAGTCAAAGATTGATTAGTAAACCTAACACAGATATGCTGCTGCAAGCACACATCATTTGGGATATCTTACTTTTCTCAGATGTGGAACCCGTCCTGCAGTAATGCCTGAAATTTTCATAAGAAAATGTTGAAAAAGTTATTTTTGTCGAGAATGTTAAAGTACCTATTAATTAGTATCATAAACGTAGAATAATTTACTTTATAACTTACAAAGAAGGTAAGTATAACAAACATTTTACATTACTTCTTGAATGTTTATAGTTCCGCTTAATGATTTGATAATTATTGAATGAAGTTTAGAAAGTTTTCATGTTCCAAGATATTGAATGCTTCTATTTTGTAGTTTAAATGAAAATCAAGTGCTGGAGCAAAATAATACCCACTACTGCAAGAAATTTTGTGGTGGTTGTTGGACAAAAGGATCCTGCTGAACAAAATGTTTCGCTACTGCTACTAAAATCAGCCCAAATATTTGCTCCTCCACAGCTATGGTTTGGCTGCATTGGAGGTAGCTGATAAAGATATCTGCAGGAATATATCCATAGATCAGTTAAGTACATGGCATACAAGCAATAGTGCAATACCTTGCGATAAAAAATTGGTTCAGAATTATAACTCACGGTTCACATATGCCAGTCGTTTTATTGAGTGTAGCAAGGGGGCAATAGGAACCTAGAGGGCATGCTTCAAGAACAATATTTCCAAAACCAAAAGAGATAAAAGCATCAGATACAGATTCCGGTATACATATCTATAATCATTAGTGTTATTATGCTTCATTACTATAGATAAAAAAATTAGCCCATAATCTTATAGAAGCTGTCTTTAGTCATGAATAAAGAAAAAAGAATTCACTTTTCACACATTCTCGTTATACTTACGTATCATGCATGTGATACCATGAGGACAAAAGAAGCCTTCGCAACATGCTCGACAGTTTGAAGTTCTAGCAGGCACATCCTTTGAATCTCTAAGGTCAATCTTCTGGCTAGGGGGAACACTACATGCCCATCCAGGCTCACAACCAGGAACCCATGAGGTTAAATTGCAGTTCTTGTTAGGCTTTAAATAATTGGCACTTGTAGATCTATCCATTAAACTATTTAAGTAAAACTTCACTTCTGCGGCTGTACACAAACGATTTGTAATATCTCCTGTAAAATCATCAGAAACCAAAGCATAAGAAGAGTTGTCCAGGTGACACGTTTACAAGATCAAATGGAAAACGAAGTGCGCGCAAAATTGAATATGAGCTCCTTAAGATTTCTAACCAAAAGATGAACAAGTGAAGTCTAATTGACTTGTCAGAAAAAGAATAAAAGAATCTAAAGCATACAAAATTGTCTCATCTGTTCCAGTATTTTCCAAGAAGAAAATAGCAAAAGGATGCAATGTGTGTTTCGGCATGTCATTGTTCATATACCTTTAGTCTTTTTAATGCAAGAAGCCAAAAAACCCAAATCCGATGAAAAATTAAAGGCTTGATTCCAATCAGAATCCCTGAAACAATAAAATGAACATCTATATCAGTATTATGAAATTGAGTCGGAATCGCTTTTGCAAGAAATAAGTACTGCACTGTCATATCATGTCCAAGTAATAATAATTATAAGTCACTAAATTACAGTATTAACAGAGAATTGAAAAGCACCAGTCCACAATCCAGATAACATAATCCAATTTCCTTCATTTCTTTAACTATTTTCATGAAACTAAATTCATGATTAAACCTGGGGTCAACAACTAAGCAAAACACACAATTTTGAAACACTCTAAGCTTAAAACTCATAAAAACAATTCCATACAAGTCACTTTATATTCAATAGCATTGTCCATTAATTATAGAAATAGCTTATCAAAAACAGTTTGACTTAATTTTTTTAATCTTCAATTATAGAAACAGCTTATACCATCTGAGCTCAAAAATTTACCTAATTGACCAAACAGATGAAGAAAAATGGACTTACGGATCTTTGACACAGAAATTGGAGTCTGCACTAATCTGGTGACTGAGAATTGAAGTCAAATTTGAAATCCTGCTATAAACAAGCTGAGTAATAAGGGGAAGAACAGCAGGGTTATCGAGTTGGTCATAATCATTCATTTCTTGACAATGTATCCTCTTCCCAAACAAGAAACTCAATGTCAAAATCAACCATAGAAGCAATCTCCAACTACACATTTTTGAAAGAAAAAAAAAAGCTTGTTGTGTTGTGTTTGAGGCACAAAGAAGAAAAGGGTTAGAAGTTTGAAGTCTGGAAGGGACCATGAGAAGTGATGAAGTACAGTAAGGGTTAGTGGGACCCACCAAAAGAGTATCGTGACACCACGTTTGTAATTAATTAATTTGACAACTATTATTTTATTGTCAGAAAAGAATAGAGATTCGCTAATTTTGCCTCTATTGTTATTGATATTATAGTTATTAGTCAACGACATTTAGTTGGAAAATGAAGGAAATTTAATTTCTTGACAAATGGTTCTCTTGTAGTTTGGTTTGATTTTAAGTTGCCGTCTTTCAAGGGGTTGTGTAAAGAAATTGTGGGACCTTGACATCCTAAAGAAATTTAATATAAAAGGTAATGTTAACTTAAATAAAAAAGTAAAAAAAAATTGTATTGAAAATTATACAGTAATTTTAATAAAAATTTATTATAGTTTTCAATATAATTTTTTATAAATGAATTTCTTAATTTGGGCACTAAAGGCACAACTTATAAATTAAATAAAGAAATATTATTTTAAAAATTGTACACTAATTTTAATAAAAATATTATAAAAAAAATTATTTTTTTAAAATTATTTATCCATATAGAATAACAATGTGATGTTTATTATATCTTTTCATTGACTTATCCTTATTTATAATACTTTTTAATGGAATTTTGACTTTGTGTTCATTTTAAATAAGTGATCATGTCTCTTAAATGATATCTTCTAACTATAGACTCTTCCTTTCGGTTACATTTGAACAATAAAATCTTAGTTATTCAAATGAGAGGTAACAAAACATCTTATACTTAAAAATTATTTGGATCACGTAACAATGTGAAATTTAAATATTCAATCATCTTAAAAATATTTTTTCGTAAAAATCAAATAATTATATTACTCATATTAAAAATAATAATGTGTGAGACAAAAGATAGTAGCAGCTAAAATAAATAGTCTCACGCAAAAATTAATCTTCCAAACATATAAACAAATTTATAATAAGTAAATATTTTTTCAAATTTCCATAATAAATTTCAATTTTCTACCCAATTGTTTATGAATTTCTTCAATTTTATATATAAGAATTGTACTAACTAAAGAACTCTAATAAAAAAAAAATCTTGTTTGTATAACTAGTATCATCGTATATTTTTTCAGTCTTCTTTTTTTAAATAGCAAATACTTATAACTATTGAAACATAAAATATTCAAAAGGCCCCAAACACGACTCATAACTGAATAAATACGTGAGTCAGACCAAAACGGGCACAGATGCCATTGACATGTTGTTGCTCAACCGCCATCACACCTATGCAAGATCGTCTGACTCTTGTTGTCACCATGAACCACCGTTGATGGCCGTCTGTCATCGCATACCGGTGTCGAATCACATACCAATGTGGCTTCGTCGTCGAATCATATCAGATTTCCACTAGCAACTCTGCCTTTATCGATGCTCCGTGTCTCTAGCGCCTCCGCCGACTTTCCTGGTGCTTTCCTGCACTCTATGATTTCAGATAATCTTAAAACATATTTTTCTCTCTTCATCACTGAATATTTTGAGATACATTTTCATAAATCTCCATATTTACTCAAAATCGACAATGATGTCCATTTATCCATCAACTATCTTAAAACAACATCTCCATTTTTATGGTCACGTCTTCCCAACTATTACAAAACCTATATGCTTAATTGTTTATTAAAAAAACAAGAATTAGATTGAAGCTAAAAAAAGAGATGGAAAAGAAAAACATAATAAATTGTGGGTTGGGGTTGTGAAATGTGTAATTCTCACCGGCTCATCACAAAAATCATTAAAAAAAATAGCATCTAATTTACTAATCACAATTACATGAATATTTGTACAAAATAATTATTGTGAAAAAATGATAGAATAATTAAAAATATTTACTAAGAATTATTCAAAGTATAAACACACCAAAAAATTTAATGTATGATGAGGAGGACAAATAATTTGATAGAAAAAGATAAACTAAAGACAACACAATAAATTATTCATCAAATTTGATCAAATGATATATTTTATGGAAGAGAGTAGTTCTCTGATTCACTATACTTTCAAATTGGTTACAAAAAATTAGAAACGAGTTACAAGAAAATAGTCACCCAAATTCCCAATAACAAGCCTTATTTCCTACTCAAGCATTTCTCGATCTCTCTAACTCTCTCTATATATAAATCACACAATCCAAAAGTGTTTAGAAGTGTATATCAATCCCCCATAGATATCTCCAAAGGTTTCCCAAGTTCCAAGAACATACTCTTAAGAATTTACCCTTACCTCTATAAAATTACCACTAGGATTCACAGACTTTTCTCTTTGTCGTTAACATAAAAGTTCTAAAGGTTGTAATGGATTTATAATTGCTGAAATTTAATTGATCCAAAACAAGACTAAAACATAACCCATAAATAAACGAATCCCCGAACTAAAATAATGAAGCCCAATACACACAAATTGAGAAAATCATACTCGAGCTCCAATGATTTGAATTGCACGTTGTACACAGATTTACTATCGCTCCGCCTCCAACGTCCAGCCATATCTGCTCCACCACCAAGTTCACTTTGCCCCCACTCCATTGCCAACCACACTTTGTATTGTCGCGCGAGCTCTAGAGCCATCCCCCATCGCGTCAGCCCCCCCCCCCCAACACTATTGCACCATCTCTGCTTTGTACCCCCTCGTTGTTATGTCGTCTTCATTGGCTTGAAACTGCAGTGATGTCAATTTATCCATCAACTACCTTAGTGTTATATACCATGTTGAATAACTATTTAATAAAATTGATCAAGTTTAAACCACACTTGAACCTTGATCTTACCAATTGCATTCACTTGCTCTCAACCATATTTTTTATTTCAGTAGTCTAACAAGTCCACAAGTATGATTCTTCAACCATCTATGACTCCACCTATTTTTGAATGCCTTTCTAAATGTCATTGTTTATGAATTTTTCAACTCTTCGGCCACATTCAAAGCATATCACCCAAATTTAAGAAAACAAGAAAGCAAAAAAGTGAATACTACTTAGTGTCATCATTATCATTGTTGAACAACTCTGATGGCAACACATTTTGAGAGAGTTGATGCGCTAGAAAGTTGATCTTCTTGCTTGTTCTTTCTTGCTCTTTGATGAGTATTTTGAAGTGAGCTTCAATAGATTTCATAATCGAAATCATCTAGACTTTAAGGTCTTTCTTACTGAGGAGCGTGTTGTTGAGCTTGTTGATTATGAATGGATATTCTAAATTTATGAGGCTTTTGGGTAAATAATTCATTGATCTTTATCCACATTTTCCCTACTGCACCATTTCCTATTCTTGTAGAATCTTTTAGGGATTCCTCTATTGAACATGTGACTCCATACACAAGAAAATGGTAAATCGTGAAGGTTTGAAAATCGTTGATTTAAAAATAAGATAATTTTTTAAATCATAGTTTGAAAATATTTTATAAAAAACATTTGAATATACAACAAAAATTTGAAGTAAATAAAGTAAGTGGAAAATAAAAGAGATAAAGGAAGAGAGAATGACACCAAAAATTTATAGAGGTTTAGTCTTAAAGAAATGACATATTCCTCTCCCCAATAATTGATCTTGAGAGTATCCATTATTGCTTGAGATCATTTATAAGGTTAAGCCTATGAACCCTCATGTACAAGGATATGAAGTTTCATGCTAACTTCTAACCAAACAACGAGCTGAGGCTTGAAATGGTTAATCTCAAAACTGAACAATGAACATAGCTTCGATCGGTAAGTCTCTAAACTAAATAGTAACTTTTTACAGGCTAATATCAAACCAAGATGGATTTTTGAGTTGACTATCCTCCAATATAACTACGAATCAAACTGAGATTTTTATCGGACCAATCTTGAAACTACTAAGCTTTTAACCAGACTAAACTGAGAAACTGAGTGAGATTTTACACCAAGTTGATATCAAACCAATAGAGCTTTTGACCAAGCTAGATTTAACAATCGTTGTGAATATTTTTCACTGGTTGATTTTCACGAACCCAAAAGAGAGCATTTCTTTAATGGAGGAGCTCACGAACCAAATAGAGACTTATGCTAATCCCCCAAAAACAAACAAAAGGTTTTTATAATGGTTTAACTCCCAACCAAAATAATCACTTCATAAGTAAGAATAATTTACAATTTAGTCCATACCCATAACAAAATATTTCACTAAACTCAAAAGTGCTCTCAAAGCACTATGCCTAAAATATACGGAAAAAATGTGAATGATTTAAAGAGATTGAGAGAAAAATGAAAAATGAGTTTTTTCACGTTTGATTTGAATTGATAGAGAAACTCTCTATTTATAGACCAAGAAATGGTGTAAGTTTAAAAACAATTTATTAGCCAATTAAATTACCCAATCAATTTTCTAATCAATTAGGCAATGTGAATAATTGATTATTGCTACCCAAATTGGAAGGTTTAGGTAGATAGGTAATACCAATCATTAAGAGACTATCACAATTGATTATATACTCAGTTAGGCATCATTTAATTAATTATGTCAAAGATCTAATCGATTATAAAGTTGTAAAAAGTCTCATAATCAATTGGACACTTCCCAAACCAACTGACTAGGCTCCAAAATTCTTTTTTTGTTTTAATTAAAAAGTGATAGGCTTCTCAATGTTTTAAGTGTGTGTGATTAGTCATAATAATTTTAGAAACATCCTTGTGTCTTTATAATACATTGATCACTCAGATAAACACGATTGAACAATCTTTCACACTTCACCTTTTCACACTCTGAAGCTTCAAGTCTTGGCAATATCTTTGAATTTGTAACACAAGAGCCTTGAGTGTTCTTGATGAGGCTTGAGATATTTCTGTATTAGTTTCCATTATCTAAGATGTTTTTTAATTTTTAGTGATCATAACCTCTAAGTCTTTACTTGAGAGTGGATGCACTAAAGTGTTTAATTTAAACAAAAGTCTATAGTATAATTAGGAAGGATAGCTTGATCTTGAACAACCACCTTGTGCCTTTTTTACCACTTGAGCTAACTTTAGTAGTTGCTTGACTTCAAGTGTTATTATCATCCAAACAACTTCTAGTGTTGTCATCATCATAACCATGTCATCATCAAAGCTAAGAAGTTTCTTCTTGAATCTTGATATCCATGAGCTTTAACATCTTAGATCACTTATTAATTATACATGTAAGCACATAGTTTCATATTCTCCTCTTTTTGATGATGATAATGCATCTCTCTGGGAGGTGGTAAAGAAAAGTCAAATGGGTAAATTTTGGAGTGGTTAAACTTCCTCTCCCATGAGTAGAGAGTATACTATAGTCCCCTGAGAGTATACTTTTTCCCCTTTATCATAATAAAAAATGAGGGTAAAGATGCTAGATAGAATTATAAGTATGCAAGCACATTATTCACATATTCAAAAACTTTATTACGAAAGGAACATGTATTATATTATTAATTCAAAAACTTAGAATTCAAATTACATAAAGCATGAAATTATGGGAATTGAAAAATGTAAGAAAGACAAAAATTTAAACACACTTAAAAGCTAAAAGACACATAAGTGAGACTAATGTTTCCATTTATATCATTATCTCTCGAGGTGTCTCTCTTGACGATGGCCATATCTGTTGCTAAAATTTGAATGGTTATAGCATTTTATTGAGTGATCTCAAGAAGGATGTTGAAAGTTGTGTTACTTGTTATTTCTGGTTAAACAATCACTTTGTCTTTATCCATTGATTTATTCCTTAGTTGTCCTTGAAAATTTTGAACCCTCGTGATACTGAGTAAGGAGTGGTTTATATTGGAGTGGGTTGGATCCATTGATTCTCCTATAGTGTCGAGTCTAGCAATGCCTAACATATTAGTGATCAAAGCCCCATATAATAGTCCTGCTTATCGGTTTTGCTTGCAATAGGTCATATGGATAAACATTATATCAACCTAATTTGTTTGAAATTTCTAGGATATTATCCATAAGGGGACCATTTCTTGCATAATGACTACCCCAAGATTATCTTGTCTTGGAAGGAGTATTCTTAGGACTAGATAGTGAGCTACACAAATTTTTTCCTTCAAGCAACTTAATTTGATGGGAAGTTTCTTATCCTCCATGGGGTTCATGACAAAGGAGAGGATCGTAGTGGGAAATTTGAACTTTTTAAATGTTAAATATCCACCGTAGGTATAAGATACCCCACATAAGGGTAGTTCAATCATCCTTCCAAATTGATCTCTATGAATGTCCATTTTTACTCCTCTTACATATGACTTCAAGGATATATCTTAAATATTTATATTGGAATAAAATTATTTTGCAAGATTTTGGAATACTCAATTTGGTACCTTTGTGAAGAATTCTCTTAGCAATCTCAGATAGATGTGGAAAACGGCTTGAAGTTATTGAGAAAATTTTCCTCTATAACAACAGGTCGTATTACCTTGTGGTTGGTCATTCAATTACTTTCTTGGCTTCTTGAGGTTGACCCTTCCATAAAAAATATTTTTTAGGAAGAATTTCCATATTGAAGGCTTCTTGTTGGATCCATGGATGATGATATTTATGGTGCGGGGTATAATCACACAAACACAAGAAGAAGAGAGAAAAGAATGAGATGCAAAAGAAGGGAATATAGTTATATATTTATAGTATTTATTTTGACGGTTTGGGCATGCAAAAACCCATTGAAGATTTATCCCAAAAAATATGAGAATCAAACCTTACTAAAACAGACCATCTAATATATTAAATTTATACCTTGATCGATTAGATCATGATGATTTTTGAAGATCTTGTGTGTTTTCCATCAACGCACTTATTTGATTTACTTGGAGGCAAAAATTAAATATGATTTTGTTTGAAATTCGAAACTCCTAGATTCTATAATCAATTAGCTAATCGATTAGTTCCTTGTTTTTTCAGCCTCCTTGGTGCTTTTGGGCCTTAGGTTGAATTTTGACTTTGGCACCCAACTTTTGCACTCTTACTCATTCTCTTTGCATCCTCTTTTTGAAAAATGCTAGAAGCTTGTCCATTTTATTAGTAATAATAATTTTAAAATTAGAAGCACATAATAAAGCACTTATATAGAGTGTTAATTAGAGTTTTAAAATTATTCAACTTTTAAAAAGTGCACTACCTTAAATATCAAGTAATATTGATAAAACCTCCCCTTTCAAGAGAGTTACAACATATTTATACATGTCTTGTTAGATGAGGGCAACGATATAGAAGAGGGGTTGAATAGATTGCAAATAAAATTTTCTTCGATTAGAAATCTATTTCAAAAAATTATTTATTATGACAAGCGAAGTAATTGCGGATTGACACTCGTCTATCCCGAGCCGTTATTAGAAAAATCATATATGCGTATAAACCATAATAAAACGTATAATAATGATGAGAAAGTAAATCAATATGTTTTACAAAATACGTTTGAACAATTAACACTTTGTAACTAATTTCCAATGAATTGAGAAACCAAAAATGACTAAGACAATTTATTGATCACTTAGTGTGCAATCAATTTATCAAACACTTGGTGTGCAATAAACAACAAGGTTATTTCCCTTTATCTTTTTTTTACAAGAATTTCCCTTTGTGTTTATGATATGAAAATCCAATTGCAGTTGTTGATTGCAATTAGGGCTGGAAATGAGTCGAGTCGAGTCGAACTCACCTCAGCTCGGCTCGACTCGTTAAGAATTGTTCGAATTCGAGTTCGAGTTCGAGTTCGACACGAACTTTTTTTAAAGCTCAAACTCGACTCGTTATAAGTTCACGAACAGTTCGGTTCGACTCGTTAGGTTCATCTCATTAGGTTCAGCTCACATGGTTCACGAACTTAAAAACTATTTTTTTAAATATATATATATATATATATATATATATATATATATATATATATATATATATATATATATATATATATATATATATATATATATATATATATATATATATATATATATATTAGTATATTTGACATTTTAAATAAATATATATTTTTTAAATAAAATATTAAAATAAAATAAAAGTTATCATATTGAAATTTAACTTTATCTTCGAAATCTACTAATTCAAAACCTACACAACTTTCAAGAGATACATTTGAGAGTCTAATTCAAAAACTAATAAATTGAAGATTAAATTTGTCTAAGATTTGAAGTAAATATTTAAACCTAATCTTAAAGACAGTATAATTATTTTGATATGTAATCGAGTTGACTCATGAACCTAACGAGTCGAACTATGTATAGTTCAAGTTCAGCTCATTTAGTTAACGAACTTAATTTTTCGCTCATACTCAACTCATTTGGTTCATGAACCTAGTTCAACGATTTAATTGTCGAGTCGAATTCCGAACTATCTTCGAGTTGGTTTGGTTCATTGCCAGCCCTAATTGCAATTGTCTTACAAAAACAATTTGGAACACTTCAACACAAACAAAATTTTCCAGTTTGTCAAATTGCACACAATATGTATTATCAAATTTTAAAGAGAATGAGAGAGAGAGAGAGAGAGAGAGAGAGAGAGAGAGAGAGAGAGAGAGAGAGAGAGAGAGAGAGAGAGAGAGAGAGAGAGAGAGAGAGAGAGAGAGAATACAAGGATTTATTTAGGCAGTTCCCCAATTATCCTTACTATGAGTACGTTTATCCCCAATTCCAAATAAAATTGAGATATGTAATTAATCTTTGCAAAGAGTTGTATACAAGAGAAAAAGTTGCAACCCAAACCCCTAAACCCTATGTTTGATTTTGATCATAACTTCTTCTTTCCTTTTGATCTTAAGCAAGATTAAGTGACCCCAGATTTCCAAGTCGATCATCCAGTTACTACTACTCCTTTGACAGAACCATATTTTTCAAAGCTTTCACTCGGTTGAATCCTCGTTGTAAAATCTTGTACAAAACCCCCAAATCAACCTTGATCTCATAGTGAAACCCTAATTGATTTTATCAATGAAACCCCCAAAGAATACTCAACCTAATTTGATTACAACAATCCTAAATTGGACCTTATCAATCTTGATCTAGATGGAACCCAATAAAAATCATGTGTAATTGTTGTATGTATGCATAAAAAAAGGTTGAAGATGATGAGAAAATTCTTTGTATGTTCTTGGTTTTAATGTTGAGAAATGATGCATGAATGCATAATTGTGTGTGTGTGTGTGTGTGTGTGCGTGCGTGTGTGTGTGAGAGAGAGAGAGAGAGAGATAACAAACAAAATAGATTTTTAGCAAAAATTACAAGTTTTGAAAAATTAGAATAGAGTGTATTGATTCCAAATAAGTGTGAGTCAATATATAAAGCCTAGGGGTCGATACATGGAGCTTAGGAGTCGATACAATCAAGGTAGGGCAATTTGGCTTACCAAAACCTTTAGCTGGAGTCAACTTCAATCCAGGACGAGTAGACTGACACACATTATGTATCGACCCACATATACATATGTATGGATACATTGAAGGCATTGGTTTTTTCTTTAAAAATACTTCAGTATGTATCAACCCATCGATCTGTTTTTCATGAAAAAAATATAATTTTTACTTGCAATAGCCTATCTAGCCTGATTTTAAGTGTCCTAACATGAGAATGCACATCTAGAAGTAGACAATAAGATCGAATATTCACAAATACTAGGTGTCCTAGTTTTAAAATCATTCAAAACATTTTTTAAGAGGATAGTGCACTCACATACTCCCTCTTTTTTTATGATGGAAAACTTATAAAGTATTTTTCATCTTGATCATAGCTCCCCCTAAATATGTGCATCTTAAGACCTTGTTCTTGCGTGAATTTTTCCCCTTTTGACAATATCAAAAAGAGACAAAGCTACAAAACGTTAGAAGTATCATGAAAAATTCACAACAACATATAAATCACTCAGAGGAGTTACAAAGATAACAGGTTCAATGATAACGTGCACTCACGTAGAATTACATTAAGGTGAAGAATGCGTAAACATAAATAAATAGTCAATTCAAACAAAAGATATAAAAACTCATTACAAATTCATCATAATAAAGTCATAATAGAAAAACAAAAGAAAGAAGAAAAAAACATGAAAATAGAACATATGAAAAAGAGATGTGCTCCACAATGAAACTGTCATACCCCAAATTTGTCCTACCTGTTGTATATTACTATCATCTGTACATTCGTCCACTTGCTTTATTCAAAAAATCCAAAATATCTTGTTTCCGTTCAGATATGGGGATAATGTTGAATGAGGAGTAGTTCAGGTCATCTTGTCGAAATTGGTTTTAGCAGAATTTTTAGTACAGTGCATACCTCAAGGCGTTGTCTTCTGGTTTCAAGGCAATAGGTGTTTTTTGGTTCGTGGCAATAATTCAGGACGATTTCATTCCCTATTTAATATCAAGTTCGGAGGTGGATTTATTGTGACTTAAATCTTTTTAAGACCAATTAAGAATTATGGTTTACTCAAGGAATGATTTAAGTTTTGTTTTAACTCAAGTGGTGGGTTTATTTCGATTTAAAGTCCACATTCATAAAACCCGCAATTGTTTGAGAGTCGTAATTGTATAGGTCCATGATCTTTTCATCACCATACAAAAGAACAAGAATGCATATTCATTTTTTAGGAGTCTCTGTTCTAAAATCACAAGGTCATTTGCCCATGACAAAATTCCAAAAAATTTGTTTCGAATTCTATGAGAAGCAAATTGGAGTAAGCCTTCTATCCACATCCACAAGCCAATGTTGCAATTTGGAAGACCTTTTATGTATATATTGTTAAAATCCATTTTTCATCCAACAGTATATAAATATTACAAGGGACACAAATTTTGCTCAGACAAATTCACACAGTTTTACGGTTTGCTTCATGCATTAATTTTAAACCAGGCCCATTGCATCGACTTGCTACCATGGGAGATTGGTTCAATGAAGAGTGAACAGGTAAAGTCTTCATGCTGCCAGACTACTTTCCAATGGCAACGTCCTAAGTAACGGAAGAAACATGACAAAATAGCTTTTGATGCTAATCTTCCAATGTCCTCACGAGCCCCTCGCGTCAGCTGCCTATCAAACATGAAAAGATCAATGAAAATAGCTGTTAAGAAAACGAACAAAGGATCACACACATCAGAAAAGACCAAGGAGTATCTTGCGTAATACTCGCAGTACGTACGATAACTTCCGCTGCTTCAAGACCATCACATGAGACGCCGCCGACCAACCAAAAATTTGCATTAATTCTGCAACAGTTACGCGGCTTCCGTAAATATTGTTTCAGAGCAAGTTTACATAACCCGCATAATGAAGATTAAAGGAGGAAAGAGTCCACTCACCAACAATTATCCTGCTGCCGACAGAATTTCACAGCTCACCGGTGGCACAGCTAGTGTATATCACGTGTGTTTCATCAGCCGACAACAACATGAAGGACAAGACAAGTCGTGTTTGCGTGTCCAATTTCTGACATATGCGATGCATCAGCTGCAAGTTGCACTTCGTCATTCACTCCCCTCATCTTGAATCAGTCCCCACATGAAACCATGAGAAACTCCACAAATGATGTTATCCTTCAATCTAAGCTTCTCGCCTGAAATCCACACTGGCCTGCAGAAAGACAAGGAAAACTTTGTGAGCCATCACAAAATATGCAAAAACGCAACCATGATTCACAAAAACAATACATCTCAAAGGCAATGAAAACAGAAAAACCACAATACCATGATGGACAGGGTCGGCGTGAACTTTTCGAAGTTGTATAACTGGCATCTTCAATACTTACGTACATCCTGCCATCACTAAGCAATGTCAAGAAGAAGACCATAACCTGTATAATTAAGAGATTATGAGTTAAGATCCCGCTTGTCACCAGCAGCAGGAATGTGCAGATGTTGGTAAAGCTACGTGTGTCGGATACAGCTTCCCGGAGACCGACTTTAGACCTCTCTTGCGCATATCTTCACCTACGGTTATGTCCTTGTCCTGATAAGAAACACAGAAATGCTGCTTTGCTGTCCGATTTACTGAAGATGTAGGTTCTTGCCGTCGAATTTCATTATTCATCACGACCTACATGAAATGGATAAAAAGTCAGTTACGGTTATGCACTCAAACTAGCGTTCTTAAAGTCGTTGTGGATACCATGTGAAGTCAATGATTCACAACAACTCACGGTGCAATGTCGACCTGCAGTTCACGAAGTAAAAAGAAATGACAAGTATTGGTACTAAAGAACAAAACCATCAACAAGAATTGTCATAAAAATTAACCTGTGTGAATTCAGCAACAAATCATTACGCGCACCAGTCCACGCGAACTCCACAACCGCTGCACAATAGGCAATACGTACGCATACGAAAACGGCATCCATGGGTATGATCATTGAAGCAAACACACGTAAACCGTAAATAAGTTGTTGCTGATGCGAGGGAAACTGATGCCGGTAATTTTGATGTTCAAGCCATATGGAAATCTCTTGTAGCACACCAATGCGAAATTCAAGTCAATTGCTCTGCCCTCTCATATTCAGGTAGGGATTCTAAAACGTGTTCTTGAAGAGGTTGAAAAAGTAATGAATGAGTTCAAGTCCATGCTTTTCAAGTCTATGGAAGATCCGCACATAGATATAACAAATCTTGAGAATACAGTGAGGTTATTGATGGATTTGGAACCGGAGTCAGATCCTGTATGGCACTATTTGAATATACAGAATCAGAGAATACGTGGTTTACTTGAGCAGTGTACATTAGACCACGAGATCAGAATGGAAAATTTGCGTAGCGAGTTGCATGAAAAGGCTCTTTCTGATGCCAGATGGAAGCAGATTCATGAAGAACTGAACGAACCTTCAGATATCAACAACTCTCTCAGTAATACCTATCTTGCGGTCCAGTCTCATCCAGTAGATCTAACTGGTGAAGAGGTGGATGGTCTAAGGGGAAGGTATATCCGGAGATTAACTGCTGTAATCATCCATTATATACCAGCCTTCTGGAAGATTGCACTCTCTGTTTTCAGTGGAAAATATGCTAAGTCTTCTCAAGTTCCTACAGATTCAAATTCCAATAATTCTGCAAATAAAATTGAAGAAAAAGCTGGAGATGGGAAATACTTAAGTCATTCCCTTAATGAAGTTTCCGCAATGATATGCAGCACAATATCACTGTATGGAGTCAAGGTCACTAACATTTTTCATGATCTAGAGGAATCAAATGTCCTCCAGTCCTACATGAGTGATGCCATTGAAGATATATCTAAAGCATGTGCAACATTGGAATTGAAGGAAGCAGCTCCTCCGGTTGCGGTTGCTGCTCTGCGAACACTGCAACCAGAGATTATAAGGATTTATGTTCTAAGGCTTTGCTCTTGGATGCGAGCATCAGTTGAAGAGGTTTCAAAGGATGTGTCATGGGTTATTGTTTCAATTCTTGAAAGGAACAAATCCCCATATGCAATCTCTTACCTGCCATTAACATTCCGTTCAGCTGTAGCTTCAGCAATGGATCAGATCAATTTGATGCTTCGGTCCTTAAGGAATGAGGCAACAAAATCAGAGGATACATTTATCCAACTTCAAGAAATTCAAGAATCTGTTAGACTTGCATTTCTAACCTGTTACCTGGATTCACATGCCGTCAGCCTCACGTCTTGGCTCCATCCATTGTCTCGCTTATAATTTGTAGTAGCAGGATTACTAACAGGGACCCACAAGAGTGATGACATTTGAAAATTAAATAGAATACCATCCAACACTCACTTGTGACTTCTATGTCTATCCACAACCGAGTAATTGCGAGAACAAGACCTGCATGAGGAATTGCAAATCATGACCTGCAGCAAAAACTTCAAACAGAAATTTATAAAGGCTTTAAGGCTTTGACATAAATCCCATGCGCCGATTAGCGGCAGCTGCGCAAACCATGCTTTGAACCAATTCAAAGCCAGCTCCGTCTTAGCCAACAATAATTAATCCCTACATAAAAAATCAGCCATTTACCACTTGATACATGACCCCACCAAAATTTGTATGAAATCCCATAACAGACAAAAGAGTAGACTGCAACCTTACTCACAAAAACTCCAAATTGCTGTGAATCATACCACTGCTATAAGCCTACAACAGGACAAAAACAATATAGCAAAACCAGCAGCAAAACTTTAACTAAAATACACACAGCACCAGACAATACCTGCATAACACAGCTCACACCTACTGCACACACCAGACATCCTGCAAGGTGAAAGGGACAGGGCATGAGCATCAAGACAAATCCACATTGTTAAAAGAGCCTCCAAACCCTAATCTGAGGGGGCTCCAACAAAATTGAAAAATACCTTTATATCAGAACTGAAGCTCACTTCAGGACCTCTCCAGTTTTTTGATAGAAAAATAGCTCCCTCAACTTAAAATCTCCAAAAAAAAAACCTTCCATATTCGAAAATATCTTACCTTCTCCTCAACTGTCAAAAACCCACCATTAACTCATCCCTCTGATTCTCAACACAACCGAAAAAACACCCACCTTCAGAAACGTACTCCCCTTTCTCCATCAACAATCATTCAACACTCAAACCCTAAATCCCCAAACTTCTGAACCAACAATAGAACACAACCAGAACAAGAAACAGAGCAGAAAGTTGGGATATAGATGAAGAAAAACTGGAAACCAGAACCATACCTCTCAACCACCAACAGACCTCATCGTTCAACGAAACCAAGCTCCAACTCATTTCAAAAATATTAACTCATTCTTCCTTGACCCTGTTTCCAACCACAACAACACATTTAACGAACTTCCGTCGTTTGGAAAGTTCTGATCCCAAACCCTTTCTCTAACCTAACCCAGAAATAGAGAAAAAGTAAGATGGAGTGAGATGAATCAAAGGTGAAACCCAAATCGAACTGAATCTTACGAACCTGAATAAAACCTCGAACCTGGAACCGAATGAAAGACGGGCGGAACCAATTGGAGAAGGTTGGACACTCTTTGTTGTCGTTTTCTTTTCTTTCTTTTTGCTTTTATTGTGTTGGAAATAACCTTTCTCCTGCTTTGTTTATCATGTTGGATTTGGAGAAGAACGTTGTGAAACTCGCGGCCTTGTCAATTTTGTTTTTGTTTATTATTATCATTGTTTGTTTAGATCCTAATGACTCATCCTAGTCATCCTGGTAAAACCTTTTTATTTACTCCTTTAAGTTGATGCTTTTGAACATGACGGGCTTAGATGGCCTGTTCTAGGTTCTATCTTCCCCACCATTTTTTCTTATGATGTAATATGAATCAAGTAGACGATGGACTTCATGTTGGAAGCCCATATGATTCCACCACCCCCGTTTTTCAGTCTATACCACCCTGTTTGTGTGGGTGAATGGGCTTAACAGCCCATGAGGATCCCATATATTTTTATTTTTCCACGCCCCTAACCAATTTCACACCCCCGTCTTGTTTTCTTAAAATAACTTGCAAATATTATTTTATGTATTATTCGGTTTGTATATAATTTATATTTTATTTTCTTTACATTTCTTCCAAAACCTTATAAATATTGTTATTATTATATATTCTAGAGTTTTTGTATATATTATCTAGAAGTTCATTTTATATTTTTAGATGGATTTTATTTTCTTTTTTATTGGACCTTTTTTTTTTCTTCTATTTTTTCACTGTCTTTGGTCGATGACGAGATTTCCGACGTTTAACCGTCACATTAGTGGCGTGAAACAAAGGATCTAAGACCACCTTTTTTTTCTTTTGATTTTATTTCATTGACCACTGATGGGCTAAAGACGTGTCTATTTATGCGTCTAGCGGTATCTTACTGCAAGTGCACAGCCTATCGAAGTAATATTTAAGATTATCGATCCACAGGGATTCTATGGTTACTTAGTGCTAGATGAACTTCTAGTTTAGCTAAGGCGAATGGTTGTCACGATTTTTTGTTGATTTTTAAGACTATTAAAGGCAGAATTAAATTTAAGTTTTAATAAAGTAATACTAAGGCGGTCGGTATGTAATTATACTAACTTAGGTGGGTCAATCTAACCTAGGCTTATAAAGGTGTTCACTTAATCTATTCGGTAGAGATTACCAGTTTAAATACCCTCAACTCACACTTTCGTGGTCTTATATCAGATCTTATCCCTAAAGCCCTATGCCTGCTCTCGCTAGCCCATAAGTGTTTAGAGGTAATTTTTGGAAACTAAGTAATTCTAATTTATCTTAAAGCGCTCTCACTGTGTTTAATTTAAATGCCTATCTTTAGCTATCTGGTTAAAATCTCACACTCTCGTGGTCTTGACCTAACCTAATACTCTTTTCTTACTCTCGTAACGAAAAGGTCTATTTCAATTAAAAAGTATCAGCCAGAATGTTAAGTGATTAATTATTTTTAGCCTATGGTTATATTTTACCAGTTAAGTTTGTTATAACTACATACCGCCCTAAGGTGTTTAGCTACTCATCGATGTTGAACCAGACAGAGACAGAAAATTTAATAATAACGTACTCATGGCAGAAAAATAAATAAACATTATAATTAAATTAAATTGCAATATAATGAAAAACCTGGTTAGCAAATATTCGAGCAGACTCCTTCTTCCACAGACCGGAAAGCTTGGAGTTGGCGGAAATTGAAAATAAACGAATGCTGAAGGTTTAGAAACAAATAAATGTATAACAATTTCCTGATGTTGGAAATTGTTATATGGCGGGTTTGGATACAATAAAAAACGAAACAGAAAACTAAAAATAATGCAGGAATAAAAAGGCTGGTTCGTAATACAGTTCGGCAGAGCTTCCGCAGGAATTTGAATGAAAAATACTCTCTCCCTTTTGTTCATAGAACTTGTACTATTTATAGAATCCTCAATGGGCTGGATTTTTGGAACTTTGTTGCATGGGCCTTGCTGAATTTGTGGAAGGAATGCAGGGACGTGGCAACAAAATAGGAGAAGTGGTCTTCACGTAATGCCAATAGGAGAAATGGTCTTCACGTAATGCCTTGACGTAGTCTGAGTCAAAAACCTAATTTTACCCTTGTCACGGTCGTGACAAGGTCTTCACGTTCGTAACTTGTGGTTTTTAAGTGTCACGGTCGTGACCACTCTCTTACGGTCGTGATGGCTCAAATTGGGGTGTCACGGTCGTGACACCCTTGTAACGACCGTGGCTGCAACAAATTATGCAGTCTTTTGCAGGCTTCTTCATTTCTTCATCTCTTTATGGTTTCTTTTGTTCCTTTTGCTCTTAATTCATGATTTAGCTCCATATAATGATGTACCTGCAAAATGGTAAGAAAAACTCGAGAAATCGAGTGTTAAAACGGTGAATATGCGATAAAACGTTAATGAAACCTAACAATATAATCGATGCGTTTTCTCGTTATCAAACTTCCCCAAACTTAAACCTTTGCTTGTCCTCAAGCAAATAGTCGGTTGAAAATCGGTCGGACAAGATTTTATTCACGCCTACTCATAACAAACCGTACGAGGGATCGTTTTGTCGGATAATCCGGTACTTTGATAGAACACTACCGATACACTAATGACACAAGCAACAAACTATGTCGTCGACTTCCCGTTAAACGAAACAATCGGCAATTACATTACGATTTCACCTGAAGTTTTTCGATCTGATTTCGCCCGGTTTCATTCTAGCGCAATCACATTAAGCCCTTTGCCTTAGCACACACGTAGTGGAGTAGCCGGTTAGCGACTTTGATCCTTTTTTAGCACGGGGTCTGGTACACGAGTGTGGTAACCCTACATATTTTATCCGATTTGGAGGTTGTGGGGGATCGAGCCGTAGCACGCCCTACCGAGTTCAGAACCAGTACCTCTGAACCAACTTGCAACGGACTCCTTCTCATATTTCTCGTTTCTTATATGCGACCGTGTACTTTGGTGCAATTTCTTTTCATTTTGCATCGAGATATGAAGGATCATTATTGATTAGGCATCAAACGCTTATATTCATCGGCTCCCCACGTGGTTTGTGTTCAGACGGTGCTGACTGCTAGTATAAACTACTAGGGGTTACTTTTGAACTGAAACTAAAAGTGTACTCGTAATGGTAATCGGGATGGAATTGCTTAAGTAGGGAGTCAAAGATGTCAAGATTGTATTGGTCTTGTTTAATCGTTCTCGGCTTCCTAATTACGATTCCGTAGGTAAGTCGGGTAATGCGAATAATTAAAGATTTTTTTCTGGTATAGCTAAATAATCGGGGAAAGTTCGAGATTAAAGAAAATAGCACAAAGATTTGCTCATTTCATTAACTTGCAAAAAGAAATACAACGGAATTGAAAATACAACGAAATGGAAAAGTGCGAAAAAGGGAAAATGCGGAAATGAAAGGTGCCTCTCCCACACTATATCAGACATTATCCTCAATGTTGTGATATAAATGCAGTAAAAGTACAGTACAACGACAAAAACGAAAAATAAACATAAGCAAACTAAAACTATGGCTGCTGAGGACCGCGGGCTCGGCCTCTGGTGCGGGAGCGGCGTCGGGAAGGAGTCGCTTCAGGATCAGAACCGGTGCCGGAGGCAGCAGTGATGCTAATGTGGAGGGCTTCTAGCTCGCTGAAAATTTCTCCAAACTTCTCATTAGTAGCTTCCTGGTTTGCTGCAATAGTGCTGAGTAAAGCATCATACTGCTCCTTCTGCCGTCGCTCCAGTGCGGCGTTCATCTGGTTCTGCTGATGAATCGCACGGAGGACTTCCTCAAGTGTGATTTCGGGAGCAGGGGGCTGTCGGGTAGATGTCTCTGGTATATCCTGGACAGGCTCAGCTGCATCCATAGCGTCCTGCATCTCATCCTCTAGAGGGTCTTCCGGATCATCATGAATAGGGACGTGATCGGCAGCAGCAGGTAAAACAAAGAGCCAGTTGGCTCGGCTGGATGGATCGATGCGGTCGCGGGACGGCAGAATGATATGATGGAAAATGGTGCCATGGACAACAGGGCTATACCTGCCATCCTCTCGCTGCGCAATCAGGTGAGCGGACCTGCAATAACTCTTGGTGAGGAATTCTGCGGCTAGGTGAGGCTGATTAACGACCAAGTCACCAAGCCCCAACTGAATGGCGAGGGTGGTGACAATGCCGCCTATGAAGAACCGGGTGGAGCCTCTGTGTGCAATGGCCTGGATATGATAAAGCATGAAAGGGGCAGCGTTGATCGGCTCGTCATTAAGAGCGCAGTGTAAGAATAGAAGCTCCTTGGAGTTGAGCTTATGGTTGCTTTCTCGAGCGAAGATGGTGTTGCATATGACACGGTGGAAGTAGCGGATTGCTGGGTTGTGAATGTGCGTAGCGTTGAGGCTTTGGAAGTCTGATGCACGGGTGTTGGTTAAGTCGTGCCATAGAGTGAAAGCTTGTTCACTAAAATTATCGGGCACGCGACGGTGAGCTTCAGTTCCGTGATCGAAGCCTAACAACTCGGCTATCCTGGTTTGCGAAATGTTGAACTCTTGGCCATGCAATCTGAATTTGGCGACACCGGTGAGCTGACTCTGAGAACCGGTACCGGTGATGTAACTGAATGAGCTTAAGAACTCCAGTGTCAGAAGCTCGAATGTGGGCTGAGGTTGACTGCAAAGATCCCACAGACCGACTTTTTGAAGCAGGCTTGTAACACTGGCAAGCATTCCGAGTTCCCTCAAACAGACAGTGTCGATGTAACGTGTAGGTTGCACACCGCGGTTTTGGAATCGGAGAAAACGTTCTCTCTGAGTTTCTCCAGCATCACCTTCTCTAAAAGTAATAGAATCCATTGCATGCAAGAGCTTAGAGTGAAGAATGAAGATTTTTGATGTTTTGTGAAAAAATGGTAAAATGAAAGAAATAGAGATTCAGGATAAATAATGGAGAGGGAGAATGTGATAGGTTATGATAATGGGGGGTTAATGAGGTTTAAAATTGGTAATGGGGAGGTTACGGAGGTTATGGAGAAAATGGGTAGTTTTGAGGAAGTTATGGAGGAAGAAGAAGAAGAGGCACGAAGAGAAACAGTTCTGTTTCTCACGATTCCTGTAATAGGGGTTGTCACGGTCGTGACAGGGGTGTGACGGTCGTGACACGCTATTTAAGCACGTCACGATCGTGAGATGGGTATGACGACCGTGAGGGCACGCTTCGTTGAATAATTTCCAGAAAAACATATTCTCACTTAATTCACATATTTTATAATAATGTATTTTCTTCACTAACACTCATATTAAATTATAAACACCATATAGTATATAATTTCAACACAGTACTATACTAACTTGCATGGCATGAGAGATTGTATATAATATGAAATAATGCAAGCATAACAGTACATAGAATGAAAAATATATAAATTGCTAAAAATGGAGAAATTTTGGAATTAAAGGTGCATTGCATAAAGTAATTGAAAATGGAGTTACATAAACGGAAATTACGGTATGAAATTGTTGCGAAAAATAAATCTAACTAGAAACGAAAACAATGAGAAAAATAAACTAAATCACTTATAGCATTTTCAAAAGCGTTTCTTCAAGTCTTCGATGGCGGAGTTCAAGTGATAGAATTGTTCGCAGGTTATGTCAGTCAATCCTATAATGTCCAATCACATGCTCTTAATGTCTTCTTTAAATAGATTAATGTCAGTTTGGTAAGCATTGAGAGTGTTCATGATGTTTTGTAAGTTGTTAGCATAATCTTCTTGATTCACTTCAGGGGTTTCATGTACTTCTTCAGTGTGGTCAATGTCATGGTAACCAGGAGGTGTCTCAGCGTCAGTTTCGACAGCGGTCATTATATCATCTTTTATCTTGTAAGACTGAGGTGTTTCAGGAGTAGATGGAAAATCAGGTGGGTTTAACTCATAAAGCCAGTTATCCTTATTGTGAACACTTACTCTGGCATGGTTAGGCAATGTGAACAGGGTTACTACTTCGTTCCGGATTAGGTACTCAAAAGGTGGATGTCCTAAATTCCTTATGATATGTCTATTGAAGCAGAAATTAAGATTCATAGGGCGGATTGTTCCTAGACGGTTGCACCTGTCCAGTTGGTACCTAAGTCCTATGGCATCAGCAATCATGGTTACAAGACCTCCTACTAATATAGGTAATTCAGGTTCTTCTTGGATACGGGTGAAGGTTTGCATCATGAAAGGTACACCATTAACAGGCTGTCCATTAGTGAAACATGACATAATAAATATTTCATCTTTAGAAACTCCGGTAATGTTTTCTTCTTTTCCAAAGAAGGTGTGGGCAAGGAATTTATGGAAGTAACGGAGAGCAGGATTATGGATCTCATCATTATTCATGTTATTTGGTCCAGGGTGGTAGTTTCCGGTTAAAGTTCCTCAAAAGAAATCTAGCTCCATATCCATCAATTCTACCTGTGTGGTAGTAAAAGCAAATGGTCCACTAGGGAATCCTAACAAGTCAGCTAGTTCTTTATGGTTAAAGTCATATTCTATTCCAAATAGGCGGAAACTAATAAATCCTTTCCTAAATCCAAAACCGCGCTCAGGTAGGTAAATTAAGGAGCTAAGGAACTCAAGGGTGAGCTCGCGGTAAGTCACAAACTTATGTTGGATCAATGCATTCTCCCATCCGAGTCGGTTTAACAAGTACATGACACTATCATGTATACCTAGGGTTTCCATAGTCTTATCATCCGGGTACAGGGTCAAATCCATTTGCCTCTGTGATAACTCTTCAAACTTCATTCTTTGGTTCCTACCTCTAAATTTGGTTTCCATATGGTTAATTGGTTGGTTAGCCATGGTCAATGCAAATATGGGGGAAACAAATCAGTGGAAAAGACTTTAGAAAATCTGTAAAAAGTGATTTAAGATAAAAATAAGAAAATGAAATGCATAATGTAATGGCAATAATAGTAATATAAAATAAAACTATAAAATGACAAAACAATTAAACAAATAGTAAAACGATAAGTAACAATATGCTAAAAGAAAAGAATAGTTTAAATAATTAAATAAGTAAATGGGTTGCCTCCCACTAAGCGCTGTTTTTATCGTCAAAAGCCTGACGTAATGCTTAGGTTTAGATTAATCAGGGGAATTAGTGGACAGTTCTAAAAGCTTTAGATTATTCGCATAATCTCTATTTTCAACTTTATGATAATGTTTTAAACGTTGTCCGTTTACTATGAATGGTTCACTATTCCTACCCTTAATTTCTATTGCTCCACTCGGGGATACTTTAGTTATTTCATAGGGTCCTGACCATCTAGATTTTAATTTTCCAGGAAAGAGCCTAAGTCTTGAATTAAAGAGGAGTACAACGTCTCCCACACTAAATTCTTTCCTAGATAGGCGTTTATCATGCCATCGCTTAGTTCTTTCTTTATATATCTTAGCATTCTCATATGCATCTAACCTTAATTCTTCTAATTCGTTAATGTCTAGGATTCGCTTTTCTCCTGCAGCATTATAGTTTATATTGAGAGTTCTGATCGCCCAATAAGCTTTGTGTTCTAGTTCTATTGGGAGGTGACAAGATTTTCCATAAACTAGTTTGAAAGGTGTAGTACCTATGGGTGTCTTGTAAGCGGTCCTATAAGCCCACAAAGCTTCATTAAGTTTAGATGACCAATCTTTCCGAGATATGGCGACAGTCTTTTCTAAGATTTGTTTAATTTCTCTGTTTGAGACTTCGACTTGTCCGCTTGTTTGTGGGTGATATGGTGTAGCCACACGGTGTCTTACTCCATATTTAGATAGTAATTTGTCAAAGATTTTTGAAATGAAGTGCGAGCCACCGTCACTTATGACGAGTCTAGGCACACCAAATCTGGGAAAGATTATATTTTTGAAAAGCTTTATTACTACTCGTGTATCGTTTGTAGGAGAAGCTATGGCTTCAATCCATTTCGAAACATAATCAACAACTACGAGTATGTAATTATTACCGAAAGATGATGGGAATGGTCCCATGAAATCTATTCCCCAGACGTCAAAGATTTCTACTTCTAAAATTCCTTTTTGAGGCATTTCATCTCTTCTTGAAATATTGCCAGTGCGTTGACACCGATCGCAATTTATAACAGCGATGTGGACATCCTTCCATAGATTAGGCCAGAATAAGCCGGCTTGCAAGATTTTTGCACAAGTCTTGGAAGTGCTTGCATGTCCACCATAAGGAGATGAATGGCATTGAGCAATGACATCTTCTATTTCTTCTTCGGGAATACATCGACGAAAGATTCCATCTGGTCCTCTTTTGAACAATAATGGTTCATCCCAATAGTAATGTTTCAGATTATGAAAGAATTTCTTTTTCTGCTGATAGGTTAGATCGGGTGGAAGAGCTCCTGCGGCTAGGTAGTTGACAATGTCAGCGTACCATGGCAGTCCTACAGTTGTCTGGATTGTTTCCACGGATTCTGGTACATTTATATCTAACTGAGCTAGGTCGCTTCCTATTTGTGCTATCAGCTGTTCATACGGAAAATCATCGTTAATCGGCACTTGTTCGGGTTTAATACCTTCTATTCTAGATAAATGGTCCGCTACGACGTTCTCAGTACCTTTCTTATCTTTTATTTCTAGATCAAACTCTTGTAAGAGTAAAATCCATCTTAAGAGTCTTGGTTTAGCATCTTTCTTAGTTAATAGATATCGGATAGCAGCATGGTCTGTGTAAATGATTATTTTCGCTCCAACTAGGTAAGAACGGAATTTGTCAAGCGCAAAGACAACTGCTAACAATTCTTTTTCGGTAGTAGCGTAGTTCATCTGGGCAGAATCTAAGGTTCTACTGGCATAGTAAATCGCATGAAGTTTCTTTTCCTTTCTCTGGCCTAGAACTGCGCCTACAGCATAGTCACTCGCATCGCACATGATTTCAAAAGGTAATCTCCAGTCAGGGGGTTGCATGATTGGTGCGGTGATGAGGGCTGTTTTTAGAGTTTCGAATGCTTTAAGACAATCTTCATTGAATATGAACTCAGCGTCTTTCATTAATAAACCAGTAAGAGGTTTAGTGATTTTCGAGAAATCTTTGATGAATCGTCGGTAAAACCCGGCGTGTCCTAAAAAGCTTTGTATTTCTCGAACGGTTTTAGGGGGTTGAAGATCTTTTATTACTTCAATCTTAGCTTTATCAACTTCAATTCCCTTGTCGGATATTACATGACCTAATACTATTCCTTCGTTGACCATAAAATGACATTTCTCCCAGTTAAGCACGAGATTTACTTTTACACATCTTTCTAACACCATTTCTAAGTTCGATAAGCATCCTTCAAAACTTTGCCCGCATACAGAGAAGTCGTCCATGAACACTTCCATGATGTTGTCTATAAAATCTGCGAAGATTGACATCATACATCTTTGAAAGGCTGCAGGAGCGTTGCATAATCCAAAGGGCATTCTCCTATAAGCGAACGTTCCATAAGGACATGTGAATGTAGTCTTCTCTTGATCATCAGGATGGATAGGGATTTGGAAAAATCCTGAGTAACCGTCAAGATAACAGAAGTAAGAATGCTTGGCTAATCGTTCTAACATTTGATCTATGAAAGGTAGTGGGAAATGATCTTTTCGAGTGGCTTTGTTTAGTTTACGATAATCTATGCACACTCTATATCCCGTCACTACTCTTTGCGATATCGATTCGCCTTGAGCGTTTTTCACAACAGTGATACCTCCTTTCTTTGGCACTACATGTATTGGACTAACCCATTCACTATCAGAGATTGGATATATTATCCCGGCATCTAATAATTTCTTAACTTCTTCTTTTACTACAGTGCTAAGGGTTGGGTTAATTCTTCTTTGAGATTCTCTGGAGGTTCTGCAATATTCTTCTAGCAGAATACGATGCATACAAACTGAAGGACATATTCCTTTGAGATCAGATATGTTATATCCTAATGCAGTTGGATATTTCTTCAAGACATCTAAAAGTTTCTTTGTTTCTATAGTTCCTAAACTGGAATTTACTATAACTGGTCTTTTACATTCAACGTCTAAGAATTCGTACCTTAGGTTATGAGGTAAAGTTTTTAATCCTAATGTAGGTTTATCTTTACTTGGCATGGGATCCGGTGTAAGTGCTAAACTTTCACTTAGACTATCATCCTGATACGGTTTTCGCCAATTATCATCTTTGAAAATCGGAGGGATTTGAATTTTCATTATTTCAGAATAAGTGGTCTCTTTCAGTTCCATTTCTCTTACACATTCGTCAATTACGTCCAATAGATAGCATGTATCCTCTATAGCTGGTGATTGTAAGAATTGTGTTAAAATAAATTCAACTTTCTCTTCACCTACTTCAAAGGTTAGCTTTCCTCTTTTTACGTCTATTATAGCTCCGGCGGTAGCTAAGAATGGTCTTCCTAGTATGATAGGTGTAGTGGAGTCTTCAGAGATGTCCATGATTATAAAATCAGTAGGGATGTAGAATTGTCCTATACGTACTGGGACGTTTTCTAGTATGCCTACAGGATATTTAACAGAGCGATCGGCTAGTTGAACAAACATTTTAGTTGGTCTTAGGTCTCCCATGTCTAGCCTTTTGCAAATCGTTAAGGGCATAACACTGATACTGGCTCCTAAATCGCATAGAGCTATGTCAATGACGAATTTTCCTATTACACAGGGTATAGAGAAACTTCCTGGATCTTTTAGCTTAGGAGGCATTTTATTCTGAATTATGGCGCTACACTCGGCAGTAAGTGTAACTGTTCCGTTATCCTCTATCTTTTTCTTATTGGATAAGATTTCTTTTAAAAACTTAGCATACGAGGGTATTTGGGTAATTGCTTCTGTAAACGGAATAGTAATATTCAACTGTTTCAGAAGTTCGACAAATTTCTTAAATTGACCTGTCGTCTTGGAATTTATTAATCTTTGAGGGTACGGAATTGGTCGTTTATAGGGTGGTGGAGGCACATAAGGTTGTTATTTCTCCACTACCTCTCGATTGTCATCTTCCTTTTCTTCTGGATCATTCACCACTTCCGTCGGTTTATCCGGTTTTTGGTACATGGCTGGATTGTCAAGTCTTGGATCGGTAGGTCCGTCAAGTTCCTTGCCACTTCTTAATATTACAGCGTTAGCATGTCCTTTCGGATTAGGTTGAGGTTGTCCAGGGAATACTCCAGCTGGTGCAGCAGTAGGTGCTTGTTGTTGAGCTACTTGTGAAATCTGAGTTTCAAGCATTTTGTTATGTGTAGCCAATGCATCTACTTTGCTCACTAATTGTTTAATCTGCTCACTAGTGTGAATGTTTTGGTTTAAGAAGTCCTTGTTTGTTTGAGATTGGTTAGCTATAAAGTTCTCCATCATCAATTCAATGTTCGATTTTCTAGGGATATTAGGAGCAGTCTTTTGATATCCTGGTGATGTAGCTGGTGCTTGACCTGGTGCGTAATAAGCATTGTTATTCTTATAGGAGAAGTTCGGATGATTCTTCCAACCCGGGTTGTATGTGTTTGAGTAAGGGTTTCCTTGAGCATAATTCACTTGATCAGTGGGAGTTCCTGCCAATAGTTGACAATCAGAAACTTCGTGTCCTGGGACTCCACATAACTCACAGTTAGGTGTTACTGCAGCCACAGTGGCTGTAGGTGTTATGGCCAAGTTATCGATCTTTTGGCTTAGTTGGTCAAACTTCGCATTGACTTGGTCCATACTACTTACTTCGTACATACCTCCCTTTGTCGGTTTCTCAGTTGCGACTCTCTCGCTTCCCCAAAGGTAATGATTTTGAGCCATACTTTCGATAAGTGCATAGGCGTCCTTATATTCTTTGTCCATCAAGGCACCACCCGCGGCAGCGTCAATTGTCATTCTTGTATTGTACAAGAGTCCATTATAGAAGGTATGGATGACCATCCATTCTATTAATCCATGATGTGGACAAAGTCTCAGTAGATCCTTATAGCGTTCCCAAGCTTCGAATAATGATTCACTTTCTCTTTGCTTAAATCCGTTGATCTGAGCTCTCAGCATAGCTGTCTTGCTAGGCGGAAAATACCTATTCAAGAAAACTCTCTTAAGTTCTTCCCACGTAGTTACTGAGTTCGAAGGCAGAGATTGAAGCCAAGCTCTTGCTCTATCTCGAAGCGAAAAAGGAAATAAACGTAGTCTAATAGCTTCTTGGGTAACTCCATTGGCTTTTACGGTATCTGCATATTGCACAAAGATCGAAAGATGAAGATTCAGATCCTCTGTAGGATTTCCGGAGAATTGGTTTTGTTGCACGGCTGATATCAACGAAGGTTTTAGTTCGAAATCATTTCGGTTGATAGCCGGCGCTGCAATGCTTGTATGCGGTTCAGCTCGCGAAGGATTAGCGTAATACTTGAGTGGATGAGTCTGTTCTTCAGCCATCTCTGCGTCCTTTGATTTTACGTCTGGTTTAGGCGGATCTAATTGAAGATCTGGAATATTGTAATTATTTTCGAAATCGAATATACGTCTTCTTACGTGTAAGAAGCGTTCCGATTCAGGGATTAGAGGTTGCAAGTCTTCGCTTTTAGAGCGAGTACTTGGCATACACTCGGAGATTAGATTAAATTAAATAGTTGATACCTTAGTCTAGACAATGCTACCTAAATGCACTAGTAAATAAATTAAGGAATCCCCGGCAACGGCGCCAAAAACTTGATGGGCTAAAGACGTGTCTACTTATGCGTCTAGCGGTATCTTACTGCAAGTGCACAGCCTATCGAAGTAATATTTAAGATTATCGATCCACAGGGATTCTATGGTTACTTAGTGCTAGATGAACTTCTAGTTTAGCTAAGGCGAATGGTTGTCACGATTTTTTGTTGATTTTTAAGACTATTAAAGGCGGAATTAAATTTAAGTTTTAATAAAGTAATACTAAGGCGGTCGGTATGTAATTATACTAACTTAGGTGGGTCAATCTAACCTAGGCTTATAAAGGTGTTCACTTAATCTATTCGGTAGAGATTACCAGTTTAAATACCCTCAACTCACACTCTCGTGGTCTTATATCAGATCTTATCCCTAAAGCTCTATGCCTGCTCTCGCTAGCCCATAAGTGTTTAGAGGTAATTTTTGGAAACTAAGTAATTCTAATTTATCTTAAAGCGCTCTCGCTGTGTTTAATTTAAATGCCTATCTTTAGCTATCTGGTTAAAATCTCACACTCTCGTGGTCTTGACCTAACCTAATACTCTTTTCTTACTCTCGTAACGAAAAAGTCTATTTCAATTAAAAAGTATCAGCCAGAATGTTAAGTGATTAATTATTTTTAGCCTATGGTTATATTTTACCGGTTAAGTTTGTTATAACTACATACCGCCCTAAGGTGTTTAGCTACTCATCGATGTTGAACCAGACAGAGACAGAAAATTTAATAATAACGTACTCATGGCAGAAAAATAAATAAACATTATAATTAAATTAAATTGCAATATAATGAAAAACCTGGTTAACAAATATTCGAGCAGACTCCTTCTTCCACAGACCGGAAAGCTTGGAGTTGGCGGAAATTGAAAATAAACGAATGCTGAAGGTTTAGAAACAAATAAATGTATAACAATTTCCTGATGTTGGAAATTGTTATATGGCGGGTTTGGATACAATAAAAAACGAAACAGAAAACTAAAAATAATGCAGGAATAAAAAGGCTGGTTCGTAATACAGTTCGGCAGAGCTTCCGCAGGAATTTGAATGAAAAATACTCTCTCCCTTTTGTTCATAGAACTTGTACTATTTATAGAATCCTCAATGGGCTGGATTTTTGGAACTTTGTTGCATGGGCCTTGCTGAATTTGTGGAAGGAATGCAGGGACGTGGCAACAAAATAGGAGAAGTGGTCTTCACGTAATGCCAATAGGAGAAATGGTCTTCACGTAATGCCTTGACGTAGTCTGAGTCAAAAACCTAATTTTACCCTTGTCACGGTCGTGACAAGGTCTTCACGTTCGTAACTTGTGGTTTTTAAGTGTCACGGTCGTGACCACTCTCTTACGGTCGTGATGGCTCAAATTGGGGTGTCACGGTCGTGACACCCTTGTAACGATCGTGGCTGCAACAAATTATGCAGTCTTTTGCAGGCTTCTTCATTTCTTCATCTCTTTATGGTTTCTTTTGTTCCTTTTGCTCTTAATTCATGATTTAGCTCCATATAATGATGTACCTGCAAAATGGTAAGAAAAACTCGAGAAATCGAGTGTTAAAACGGTGAATATGCGATAAAACGTTAATGAAACCTAGCAATATAATCGATGCGTTTTCTCGTTATCAACCACTAACTTAAATTTCCGTCAAATATTGTTGTGGATATTATATTGTTATATTATTATTCATATTAGTGTTACATTTATCTTAATATATTATTTATTCATATTGTTCATGTTATTATTCACATTCATTCACCCATATTCGAAAACACATAATAAACTATCGAAATCCTAAAAGCCGAATTGGTGGACTGTTGTATCATTAGTTATTTGCAGGAATCCCAATTTTGAGTCGTGCTCAACTTTTCTCAAGGCGTAGTTTAGGACACAAATGCACACACACGACTTTCTCTTGGGCTACCTGACAATGAGACCCCTTTATTTCGTGCAATCCTGTGTAATTTACATGTACCCCTCTCCCATTCCGATGTATGTTTCGTATTTCTTTGTTTATTAGTTTATCTCCTAGGAGCACCCATAGGGACTAGAGAGGATCAAACTATTTTCAAACTAATTCTCGATTCATCATCGAGCCATTTTCAAACCCTTGTAAGTCGAGTGCTCATACGCATTTGCCATCTACCTATTGCACACAATTCGACCCTTGATGCGTAAGTCAAGTCGGTCACATTTCTCAAACCGTGTACATTACACGCTTTGCACGCGATAATAAGTCAAACCCTTGATCCAACGTCAAGTGGATTTTCGTAACAAACTATCAATCAATTAACAATTATTCAATTCTTTTCAAGGTGTAAAGAGAAGGCTCAAGTCTTTGATCTTGCTTTCCCTTGTTTATATGCGAGTTATCTTATTCGTGTATGAGCAATTGACGCCTTTAAATAATATTAACAAACTCGATAGTACTCAACCATCTCCAATTACTCATCCTTTCACTCACCTTTCAAACAACTTCTTTTATGATGAAAAAGAGAGTGTCCCAAGTCTTTGGTTCGCTCTCCCGACTACTTGGATCCGAGAAGTCTTTCTCAACCTTCAAGTAGTCGTCATCCGACCAATCTCATCCTTTTACACACCATTCCAAATTCAAACACAACCCTCTTTTGCGATGAAAAAGAAAGTGTTCCAAGTCTTTGGTTCGCTTTCCCGATTACTTGGGGTCTGTAAAGTCTTTCTTAAGCTTCAAGTGATTGTCATCATTTCAACCTTATCCTTTTGAACACATCATTCCTTCATGATGAAAAAGAGAGTGTTCCAAGTCTTTGGTTCGCTCTCCCGATTACTTGGGTCCGTGAAGTCTTTCTTAGGCTTCAAATAATCGTCATTCGTTCAACTATTCAAACCTATCTTCTTGTCTAAACCAAAATACTTAACCAATCAAACTCTATTCCTCTCCCCCGTGCGATCCACAACTCAAACACACCTCTTACCAAGAACATTGTTTAGTCCCTTCTTCCGCGCATAACAAACTCGTGCTTCAGCCTACCCTAGCGTGCAGAAAAGCCCACGTTTAGCAGTTAGAATGCGACCTAAACTCCCGTTCATTCCAAACACAAACCTTTTAGAAAACCGTAGGCCGAACTACGGCTGCTCTGATTCTTCATTCTCTTCTGAATGTAAGATACGTAGGCACAAGATTGCGATGATCTTGGCGAGCACAATTCCCTCTTTACCCGTAGTCCCATGAACTACGAACGCTCTGATTTTCCACTTCTTACAAGTGAAGATACGTAGGCACAAGGGCCCCAATCCTTGGCGAGCACCCTATCTTATAACTACCCATTTTCCTATTAGCAAGCAAATCCCTTTAGAAGATACACAAACATAGTTAACTCTCTCTCGCGAATCGAATCAAGAGGTTCCCGTTGAGTACAACGGACGTAGAGGGTGCTAATACCTTCCCTCTATGTAATCGACTCCCGAACCTAGAATATTGGTTGCGATGACCATGTTCTTATCCCTTTTAAGGTTTTATCGATATTTTCCTATTCCATCCTTGGAATGAATAAAGTTCGGTGGCGACTCTGTTTCGAACAGTATTTTCTGCATCCATCGCGAGGATCGTATTTTTCGAGGTACGACAGATGGCGACTCTGCTGGGGACAAATTGCATAGCCCTATGCTAGAGAGAGTCAAGCCTAACTTGACTCGATTCGCGAGAGTTAGATTCGTTTGCGTATTTATCTTCTCTTATTATTTAATTGCTTGCTTTCTTTCATATATTCTATTATTCCTTGTGATACTATTGGGGTTCTGATTGTGGGAACTTTGTGAGATGACTCTACACCCGAGTCCGAGAAAATACATAGGATTAGAATGGTGGTTGTGTAGTGGAATCCCTAGAGGATTCTTTCTCGTTGGGAGGAAGCGAAAACCCCGCTTAGAGTTGATTCACTTGAGGATGTTGTTGTCATGGTGAGTCTTTGCCATGGCAATGATGTTTTTGAGGTTGAATCTATAACTTTAAGGACCTTTTACCCTTTTTTCATGGTGGTTGGTAGTGTTAACTCATGAGGGTCACTCCTTTTTGGGTGATGCGAACGCCCCAATCAGATGAGATCCCTTGAACGTATCGTTATTCTGACAATAATATTTTCAACCTCGATCTATGACTCTGAGGTCCCTTTAAGAAACCTTGGACTCGATGGTTGTGTAGTAGAGACTCACGGGGAGTCTTTCTCTTGGGACGACACGAAAACCTCACCTAGAAGAGATCCTTTAATGGTATTATTAATGGACGAGTCTTTGTCATGGTAATGATATCTCTGAAAAGATCCATGACTCTAGGCACCTACCCATTTAGAGCCTACCTATGGGGTTCTTTTTATCATAGATATCTGTTATTTACCCGTTCTTCTGTCTAACTTCAGAATTGTGATTGAGCCTGTGATCCTGAGCATTGCATTGCATTTGCATATCATTGCATCTGCATTTCATTTGCATTGCATATCATCTTCTCTTAACCAGAAAGCTTATCCAGCCTTGTCCATAACCCTCAGGTGATTTCTCGACACTCATACTAAACTGGTGGTAGCCGCAAAGAAGTTGAAGCGAGTTTAAGCAAAGTCAAGAGGAGCACAAACAACTCAAAGAGCTATTCAGACTAATCAAGTGGAAAACTCGGGTAGCTATGTCAGAGGATAATTTTCAACATGTTAGGATGGAGAACCTTAACTCCTCATCAGGTTTCACTATGTCGACCAATCCCTTGTATGATCATCTGGCTAGTTGGAATATTGTGCCGATGAATATTCCTGCCCAGTCTCAGATGATGCCATTGACTAAGTCTATGGAGGAGAGATTTTGTGCCATTGAAGAAAAGGTTCAAGCTTTGAAAGCGCGTGATAATTTTGGACTCGATGCTATTGATATGTGCCTCGTGCCAGACCTAGTAATTCCTTTGAGATTCAAAGTACCTAACTTCCAGAAGTACACCGGTCTCAGTTGCCCAAAGCGTCATTTGGTAATGTTCTGCCGAAAGATGACTTCTCATGTCCTTGATGACAAGTTGATGATTCATTGTTTTCAAGACAGTTTGAATGGAACATCTTTGAATTGGTACATGGATTTAGAGAGAAGCCGCATTCAATCATGGAAAGATCTAGCCAATGCTTTCCTAAAGCAATATGAGTATAATTTGGACATGGCTCCCGGTCGCACGCAGTTGCAAAGCCTATCTCAGAAGAGCGATGAATCCATTAAGGAATATGCACAACAGTGGAGGGAGTTAGCAGCCAGGATGCAACCACCACTCTCGGATAAAGAATTGATTGACATGTTTTTGGACAGCCTGCATGAATCTTATCATGAAAGAATGGCTGGAAGTGCATTCTTGAGCTTCCCTGACCTTATAATAGTAGGAGAACGCATCGAGAATTACCTTAAAACTAAACAAATCCAGGATGCTTCGAGCAACCAGACGGGCGAGACTGAATCCTTTAGCAATCCTCAAGAGGAGGAGGATAATGAAATTGATATGGTCATAGAAAATGTCGAGTATTCTCAAGGTGCACCAGAAAAACTGTATGCTTCATCCTCTTATCGACAATTACCATTTCCTGTGCCATATCATCATTATAGGAAACCGATCAGGCCTATGGCACCATACCAGAAACCCTGGGTTGCTCCTCATGCAAATCAACAAACCCGTGACCGAGGTTATCAGAACCAGCGTCAGAATCGACATAGGCCTCGAAACAACTTGGAAAGAAGGACTACTCCTCTTCATCTAGTTCCTATGTTGTATAGTCAACTTTTGCCGCATCTGGTTCGAAACTCGCTGGTAGAACCCAAAGCTATCAAGCCTTTGCCAAAACCATACCCGCCTGGGTATGATCCCGATGCTCGTTGTGGATATCATGCTGGATCAATGGGACATTCAACTGAGGATTGCAAAGCTTTTCAAGCCAAGGTGCAACAGTTGATTGACAAGAAATTCATATCCTTTCCAGAAGGAAATTTGGTTGTGCACGTCAGCTTCTCACCGAAATGAGTTCCAACACTTCAAGAGGCATTTGTTAAATTTCGTGGTCAGGACAAGAAGCCATCCTCAACACTGACAGCTTCAGGACATTTTTATATCATTTGCATTTGTAATTTCTTTTATGTTTAGTGCTACTTGCTCTTAGACATTGTTTCGTATTAATGGTATTGTTAATGTGATAATCATGCATGTTTTGATCAAATCCATTCGTATTCACTCACAGTTTCTCATTTATTGCAAAAATCACAAAAATATTTCACTTCCTTTGTCGCACTGCTGTTTTGAGGGAGGATGACGAAAATGAAATACCCATAATTGCTGATAAGTATGCTTTTGGATAAAATCACGCCGATGATGTACAGGCATTGCTTCAAATTCTCAAACACTGAAGAGATAAGGAGTTAGTCCCTAGTTAACCACTTCGAGCCTAGAAGTAGGAGTTTCCTTCGGATTTCTAAACCCTTACACTTAACCTAGGGCATGGGTAGTATTCAGTTAACTTGATTATGCACTCGAATCACGAAAGAAAACCCAAATACAAGATGCTTGTTCATCAATAGCCCTTGACATGGCAGTCACACACCCAAAAAAAAATCAAAAGCCGGCTAAGTCGAACACCTCAAAAAGAGACTTAGGCAAAATCAAGGCAATCCCGATGGACTTGAAAAGCGAGATCAGTCCATGCAAAAGTTAGGGATCAAAAGAAAAATGAAAGAGGTCTTCAAATCCTCAACAAAAACAATATATGATTCGGTGATCATCATACCAAACCAGAAGGGTCACCGACATCATGAAAAAAAGAAATAAGGTGACTGCCATTTCGAGCATACCTTGAATCACCAAGCTTACACCGCCAAGCTCTAAGTGCGCGTGTAGAATTAACTGAACGTAGGACTGGAGACCATCACGAAGAAGGGGTGGGTTAAAATTAATTTTTGAGCCTTATATCCTTTGTTTCTATAAATGTGAACCAGACCACGATACAACCCTCAAAAGACCTAATTGAGGCGGGTTTGTTCTGAAAGCATGCTACAACAAGGTTGCGTAATCTGACTCCTACATATTTGCTAATCATCTGTATTGATGTCGTATTCTTCACACACCAGTAAATCAGCACTACGTTTGGATTAATAGTCCACTCGTCATACACTTTCACATAATTCCAATAAATAATATTTTCAAAACTTACATGAATGTCGCATTAAAATTACCATTTTTTGAATGAACAATTTTAAACTGCAAATCAGTATTTAACATTATAGAAATTCCAACAAAGTGCAATCAAAGAGGAACTTGATCAATCATGGGTGTTGACCTGAATCGAGACTTTCTCATAACCCTGAGAATTTAGGGCAAGTCCTTCTGAGGTTTAAACAGGGGCAAACTGTTGTAAGGTTCAGACACTGGAGCAAATGGGTTCAAGCTTTATCTAGGTATAATCACTGCCAAAGTTCTCATCCCAGAAGAAATCCTTCAGATACCCGGTAGACTGGGGCAGACCAGTTGTATTGGGGCAGACCATTTGAACCGGGGCAGATTAGTTGAACATGGGCAATTTCCCTTCCTGCTGTTAAATTAGTCAAGCTGACCATGCCAGAGACTAGTAATGGTTGAGGTCAACGAGCGTCAAAAGCCTTGGGGCAGAGCGAAAGTACGACTAACATGCATTAGTTAAGTCGCTACGCTCGCACAATCCATATGCATTGGTTAAATCGCTTTGCTCGCTCGAGTAACATGCATTGGTTAAGTCGCTACGCTCGCGCAGTCAACATGCTTTGGATAAGTCGCTACGCTCAACATTTGTAAGTCGTCGTGACATATCAGCTAGAAGCTAGATTCTTACCAAAACGAGTATACCACTTCTGCAGAGGATCCAACTAGGGGCAGGCTACCCATAATTTCTTTTGATTAAGGAAGAGCCCCTCCAACGCTCAATCAGCACAAGTCATGTCGCTTCAATGCTCATTCTGGAGCAGACTACCTCAAGAATAATTTGAAGCCAATTACCCCAAGGGTCAGTTAATTAAGGTCAAAACCCTTCTTGACTAAAATCTGGAACAAGCCATCTCGAGATCATCTCATGGTACAACTGCTTCTGAATTCCTTTCATGACTTGGCACTTTGGAACAAACCATCTCGAGTTCATCTCATGGTACAATTGTTTCCAACTTCCTTTCGCGACTTGGAATGCTAGGGGCAAGCCATCTCGAGTTCATCTCATGGTACGACTGCTTCCAATTTCCGTTCAAGGAAAAATTTCTTCATAAACCCAGACTGGGGCAAGTTGAGCTACACTGGGGCAGTTACTCAAGAAAGCTTATTCTTGTCAGCAAGAGTTGAGTGTCGGGGAATCATGCCATCACCCCATCAAATAACCTTATCCTCCTGAAAGGGCCTCCCTGTCATTGGGTTTCATCCCCACGACCTGGACCTGATACCTGTCAGAGCTTTGTAACCGAAATTAAACTTCCAAAGTCCAGCTCTCGTTTGGAAAATCCTTTAAAGTCCAGTTCTCGTCTGGCAAATACTTTAAAGTCCATCTCTCGTCTGGCAAATCATTTTAAAGCCCAGTTCTCGTCTGGCAAACTCTCTAAAGCCCAGTTCCCGTCTGGCAACCTTTTTAAAGTCCAGTTCCCGTCTGGCAAATCATTTTAAAGCCCGGTTCTCGTCTGGAAAACTCTCTAAAGTCCAGTTCCCGTCTGGCAAATCATTTTAAAGCCCAGTTCTCGTCTGGCAAACCATTTTAAAGTCCAGTTCCCGTCTGGCAAACCATTTTAAAGTCCAGTTCCCGTCTGGCAAACCATTTTAAAATCCAGTTCCCGTCTGGCAAACCATTCTAAAGTCCAATCCATTTGGCAACTACCAAAGTCCTCCCTCGTTAGCATCCTTATGAAACCAAAGTCCAAAGCCATTTGGCAACTACCAAATCCAGTCCCTGGTGATATCCCCGACAGGAATTTATCCCCAGCATACCTGATCATTTGCATTATCATAAGCACGACATACATCATTATATCATAATCATATTGAGCATTAGCATATCATTTGCATTCACATCTTGCACTCCCTAGCAGTTGCACTGTTAGCTGCATGTTTGGGCATCATAACGCATTACATAGCAACATAGCAGGATACAGGATCAGCTCGCAAGCTTTGTCTTGACCAGTCCTCCATTGAAGTTGGCAGTATGACTCTGAAAAGAGTTAATACTCCGCGAGTTCAAGGAATTCTACTCCCCAGCAAGTCATTCTTCAACCATGCAGTTGATGATGATAATCTCCAGAAGTTACTGCTCGTGTGGCTCCCCAAGCAAAGGTTCTCTTAAAAAGTTTCTTGAAGGCTTTCCCCCTGCAGAGTTGGTACAACGCCGTTCCTCTAATATGAATTTTGGCTCAACTATTCCCCAACAAATTGTGTTTAGAGATACTGCTTTGGTATCATCAAAGAATCTTATTGGATAAGAGGCTGCTTCGACCACCCGAAGAATCTCATGTGTTCAGAGATACTGCTTTGGTATCATCGAAGAATCTTATTGGATAAGGGACTGCTTCGACCACCCAAAGAGGCTCGTTTATACCACTTTGGTATCGCGAAGGACCTTAACGAATGAGGGACTGCTTTGACCACCCAAAGAGGCTCGTTTATACCACTTTGGTATCACGAAGGACCTTAACGAATGAGGGACGACTTCGACCACTCAAAGGGGATTGTTTATACTACTTTGGTATCGCGAAGGACCCTAACGGATGAGGGACTGCTTTGACAACCCAAAGAAGATCGTTTATACTACTTTGGTATCGCGAAGGGTCTTATTGGATAAGGGACTGCTTCGACCACCCAGAGAATTTCAGGTTATCTTGTTCATCTTGTACATCCTGCTATCCCGTTCTGGTATACCTTATCTCTTTGCATTTTACTTGCTTGTCGGACAAATTTCGGGGTCTTCTTGTATCTAATTGACTTCCACCTTGAAATGAACGCCATACAGCTGTTCATCTCTTTGGTTTAAGGCAATTAGATAGGGGCATCTGTCATACCCCAAATTTGTCCTACCTGTTGTATATTACTATCATCTGTACATTCGTCCACTTGCTTTATTCAAAAAATCCAAAATATCTTGTTTCCGTTCAGATATGGGGATAATGTTGAATGAGGAGTAGTTCAGGTCATCTTGTCGAAATTGGTTTTAGCAGAATTTTTAGTACAGTGCATACCTCAAGGCGTTGTCTTCTGATTTCAAGGCAATAGGTGTTTTTTGGTTCGTGGCAATAATTCAGGACGATTTCATTCCCTATTTAATATCAAGTTCGGAGGTGGATTTATCGTGACTCAAATCTTTTTAAGACCAATTAAGAATTATGGTTTACTCAAGGAATGATTTAAGTTTTGTTTTAACTCAAGTGGTAGGTTTATTTCGATTTAAAGTCCACATTCATAAAACTCGCAATTGTTTGAGAGTCGTAATTGTATAGGTCCATGATCTTTTCATCACCATACAAAAGAACAAGAATGCATATTCATTTTTTAGGAGTCTCTGTTCTAAAATCACAAGGTCATTTGCCCATGACAAAATTCCAAAAAATTTGTTTCGAATTCTATGAGAAGCAAATTGGAGTAAGCCTTCTATCCACATCCACAAGCCAATGTTGCAATTTGGAAGACCTTTTATGTATATATTGTTAAAATCCATTTTTCATCCAACAGTATATAAATATTACAAGGGACACAAATTTTGCTCAGACAAATTCACACAATTTTACGGTTTGCTTCATGCATTAATTTTAAACCAGGCCCATTGCATCGACTTGCTACCATGGGAGATTGGTTCAATGAAGAGTGAACAGGTAAAGTCTTCATGCTGCCAGGCTACTTTCCAATGGCAACGTCCTAAGTAACGGAAGAAACATGACAAAATAGCTTTTGATGCTAATCTTCCAATGGCTGCACGGGATCCACACCTACAACAAAAACAACGAAAATTCAGCAAAAAAAAAGGACATATCCACAGAGAACAAGATACAAGTTGCTGCAGCACAAGTGTCGTAACCTCGACATGGATTCGTAATACTCCTCACGAGCCCCTCGCGTCAGTTGCCTATCAAACATGAAAAGATCAATGAAAATAGCTGTTAAGAAAACGAACAAAGGATCACACACATCAGAAAAGACCAAGGAGGATCTTGCGTAATACTCGCAGTACGTACGATAACTTCCGCTGCTTCAAGACCATCACATGAGACGCCGCCGACCAATCAAAAATTTGCATTAATTCTGCAACAGTTACGCGGCTTCCGTAAATATTGTTTCAGAGCAAGTTTACATAACCCGCATAATGAAGATTAAAGGAGGAAAGAGTCCACTCACCAACAATTATCCTGCTGCCGACAGAATTTCACAGCTCACCGATGGCACAGCTAGTGTACATCACGTGTGTTTCATCAGCCGACAACAGCATGAAGGACAAGACAAGTCGTGTTTGCGTGTCCAATTTCTGACATATGCGATGCATCAGCTGCAAGTTGCACTTCGTCATTCACTCCCCTCATCTTGAATCAGTCCCCACATGAAACCATGAGAAACTCCAAAAATGATGTTATCCTTCAATCTAAGCTTCTCGCCTCAAATCCACACTGGCCTGCAGGAAAACTTTGTGAGCCATCACAAAATGTGCAAAAACGCAACCATGATTCACAAAAATAATACATCTCAAAGGCAATGAAAACAAAAAAACCACAATACCATTATGGACAGGGTCGGCGTGAACTTTTCGAAGTTGTATAACTGGCATCTTCAATACTTACGTACATCCTGCCATCACTAAGCAATGTCAAGAAGAAGACCATAACCTGTATAATTAAGAGATTATGAGTTAAGATCCCGCTTGTCACCAGCAGCAGGAATGTGCAGATGTTGGTAAAGCTACGTGTGTCGGATACAGCTTCCCGGAGGCCGACTTTAGACCTCTCTTGCGCATATCTTCACCTATGGTTATGTCCTTGTCCTGATAAGAAACACAGAAATGCTGCTTCGTTGTCCGATTTACTGAAGATGTAGGTTCTTGCCGTCGAATTTCATTATTCATCACGACCTACATGAAATGGATAAAAAGTCAGTTACGGTTATGCACTCAAACTAGCGTTCTTAAAGTCGTTGTGGATACCATGTGAAGTCAATGATTCACAACAACTCATGGTGCAATGTCGACCTGCAGTTCACGAAGTAAAAAGAAATGACAAGTATTGGTACTAAAGAACAAAACCATCAACAAGAATTGTCATAAAAATTAACCTGTGCGAATTCAGCAACAAATCATTACGCGCACCAGTCCACGCGAACTCCACAACCGCTGCACAATAGGCAATACGTACGCATACGAAAACGGCAGCCATGGGTATGATCATTGAAGCAAACACACGTAAACCGTAAATAAGCTGTTGCTGATGCGAGGGAAACTGATGCCGATAATTTTGATGTTCAAGCCATATGGAAATCTCTTGTAGCACACCAATGCGAAATTCAAGTCAATTGCTCTGCCCTCTCATATTCAGGTAGGGATCCTAAAACGTGTTCTTGAAGAGGTTGAAAAAGTAATGAATGAGTTCAAGTCCATGCTTTTCAAGTCTATGGAAGATCCGCACATAGATATAACAAATCTTGAGAATACAGTGAGGTTATTGATGGATTTGGAACCGGAGTCAGATCCTGTATGGCACTATTTGAATATACAGAATCAGAGAATATGTGGTTTACTTGAGCAGTGTACATTAGACCACGAGATCAGAATGGAAAATTTGCGTAGCGAGTTGCATGAAAAGGCTCTTTCTGATGCCAGATGGAAGCAGATTCATGAAGAACTGAACGAACCTTCAGATATCAACAACTCTCTCAGTAATACCTATCCTGCGGTCCAGTCTCATCCAGTAGATCTAACTGGTGAAGAGGTGGATGGTCTAAGGGGAAGGTATATCCGGAGATTAACTGCTGTAATCATCCATTATATACCAGCCTTCTGGAAGATTGCACTCTCTGTTTTCAGTGGAAAATTTGTTAAGTCTTCTCAAGTTCCCACAGATTCAAATTCCAATAATTCTGCAAATAAAATTGAAGAAAAAGCTGGAGATGGGAAATACTCAAGTCATTCCCTTAATGAAGTTTCCGCAATGATATGCAGCACAATATCACTGTATGGAGTCAAGGTCACTAACATTTTTCATGATCTAGAGGAATCAAATGTCCTCCAGTCCTACATGAGTGATGCCATTGAAGATATATCTAAAGCATGTGCAGCATTGGAATTGAAGGAAGCAGCTCCTCCGGTTGCGGTTGCTGCTCTGCGAACACTGCAACCAGAGATTATAAGGATTTATGTTCTAAGGCTTTGCTCTTGGATGCGAGCATCAGTTGAAGAGGTTTCAAAGGATGTGTCATGGGATATTGTTTCAATTCTTGAAAGGAACAAATCCCCATATGCAGTCTCTTACCTGCCATTAACATTCCGTTCAGTTGTAGCTTCAGCAATGGATCAGATCAATTTGATGCTTCGGTCCTTAAGGAATGAGGCAACAAAATCAGAGGATACATTTATCCAACTTCAAGAAATTCAAGAATCTGTTAGACTTGCATTTCTAACCTGTTACCTGGATTCACATGCCGTCAGCCTCACGTCTTGGCTCTATCCATTGTCTCGCTTATAATTTGTAGTAGCAGGATTACTAACAGGGACCCACAAGAGTGATGACATTTGAGAATTAAATAGAATACCATCCAACACTCACTTGTGACTTCTATGTTTATCCACAACCGAGTAATTGCGAGAACAAGACCTGCATGAGGAATTGCAAATCATGACCTGCAGCAAAAACTTCAAACAAAAATTTATAAAGGCTTGGAGGCTTTGACATAAATCCCATGCGCCGATTAGCGGCAGCTGCACAAACCACGCTTTGAACCAATTCAAAGCCAGCTCCGTCTTAGCCAACAATAATTAATCCCTACATAAAAAATCAGCCATTTACCACTTGATACATGACCCCACCAAAATTTGTATGAAATCCCATAATAGACAAAAGAGTAGACTGCAACCTTACTCACAAAAACTCCAAATTGTTGTGAATCATACCACTGCTATAAGCCTACAACAGGACAAAAACAATATAGCAAAACCAGCAGCAAAACTTTAACTAAAATACACACAGCACCAGACAATACATGCATAACACAACTCACACCTACTGCACACACCAGACATCCTGCAAGGTGAAAGGGACAGGGCATGAGCATCAAGACAAATCCACATTGTTAAAAGAGCCTCCAAACCCTAATCTGAGGGGGCTCCAACAAAATTGAAAAATACCTTTATATTAGAACTGAAGCTCACTTCAGGACCTCTCCAGTTTTTTGATAGAAAAATAGCTCCCTCAACTTAAAATCTCCAAAAAAAAACCCTTCCATATTCAAAAATCTCTTACCTTCTCCTCAACTGTCAAAAACCCACCATTAACTCATCCCTCTGATTCTCAACACAACCGAAAAAACACCCACCTTCAGAAACGTACTCCCCTTTCTCCATCAACAATCATTCAACACTCAAACCCTAAATCCCCAAACCTCTGAACCAACAATAGAATACAACCAGAACAAGAAACAGAGTAGAAAGTTGAGATATAGATGAAGAAAAACTGAAAACCAGAACCATACCTCTCAACCACCAACAGACCTCATCGTTCAACGGAACCAAGCTCCAACTCATTTCAAAAATATTAACTCATTCTTCCTTGACCCTGTTTCCAACCACAACAACACATTCAACGAACTTCCGTCGTTTGGAAAGTTCTGATCCCAAACCCTTTCTCTAACCTAACCCAGAAATAGAGAAAAAGTAAGATGGAGTGAGATGAATCAAAGGTGAAACCCAAATCGAACTAAATCTTACGAACCTGAATAAAACCTCGAACCTGGAACCGGATGAAAGACGGGCGGAACCAATCGGAGAAGTTTGGACACTCTTTGTTGTCGTTTTCTTTTCTTTCTTTTTGCTTTTATTGTGTTGGAAATAACCTTTCTCCTGCTTTGTTTATCATGTTGGATTTGGAGAAGAACGTTGTGAAACTCGCGGCCTTGTCAATTTTGTTTTTGTTTATTATTATCATTGTTTGTTTAGATCCTGATGACTCATCCTAGTCATCCTGGTAAAACCTTTTTATTTACTCTTTTAAGTTGATGCTTTTGAACATGACGGGCTTAGATGGCCCGTTCTAGGTTCTATCTTCCCCACCATTTTTTCTTATGATGTAATATGAATCAAGTAGACGATGGACTTCATGTTGGAAGCCCATATGATTCCACCACCCCTGTTTTTCAGTCTATACCACCCTGTTTGTGTGGGTGAATGGGCTTAACAGCCCATGAGGATCCCATATATTTTTATTTTTCCACGCCCCTAACCAATTTCACACCCCCGTCTTGTTTTCTTAAAATAACTTGCAAATATTATTTTATGTATTATTCGGTTTGTATATAATTTATATTTTATTTTCTTTACATTTCTTCCAAAACCTTATAAATATTGTTATTATTATATATTCTAGAGTTTTTGTATATATTATCTAGAAGTTCATTTTATATTTTTAGATAGATTTTATTTTCTTTTTTATTGGACCTTTTTTTTTCTATTTTTTCACTGTCTTTGGTCGATGACGAGATTTCCGACGTTTAACCGTCACATTAGTGGCGTGAAACAAAGGATTTGAGACCACCTTTTTTTTCTTTCGATTTTATTTCATAGACCACTAACTTAAATTTCCGTCAAATATTGTTGTGGATATTATATTGTTATATTATTATTCATATTATTCATATTAGTGTTACATTTATCTTAATATATTATTTATTCATATTGTTCATGTTATTATTCACATTCATTCACCCATATTCGAAAACACATAATAAACTATCAAAATCCTAAAAGCCGAATTGGTGGACTGTTGTATCATTGGTTATTTGCAGGAATCCCAATTTTGAGTCGTGCTCGACTTTTCTCAAGGCGTAGTTTAGGACACAAATGCACACACACGGCTTTCTCTTGGGCTACCTGACAATGAGACCCCTTTATTTCGTGCAATCCTGTGTAATTTACATGTACCCCTCTCCCATTCCGATGTATGTTTCGTATTTCTTTGTTTATTAGTTTATCTCCTAGGAGCACCCATAGGGACTAGAGCGGATCAAACTATTTTCAAACTAATTCTCGATTCATCATCGAGCCATTTTCAAACCCTTGTAAGTCGAGTGCTCATACGCATTCGCCATCTACCTAGTGCATACAATTCGACCCTTGATGTGTAAGTCAAGTCGGTCACATTTCTCAAACCGTGTACATTACACGCTTTGCACGCGATAATAAGTCAAACCCTTGATCCAACGTCAAGTGGATTTTCGTAACAAACTATCAATCAATTAACAATTATTCAATTCTTTTCAAGGTGTAAAGAGTAGGCTCAAGTCTTTGATCTTGCTTTCCCTTGTTTATATGCGAGTTATCTTATTCGTGTATGAGCAATTGACGCCTTTAAATAATATTAACAAACTCGATAGTACTCAACCATCTCCAATTACTCATCCTTTCACTCACCTTTCAAACAACTTCTTTTACGATGAAAAAGAGAGTGTCCCAAGTCTTTGGTTCGCTCTCCCGACTACTTGGATCCGAGAAGTCTTTCTCAACCTTAAAGTAATCGTCATCCGACCAATCTCATCCTTTTACACACCATTCCAAATTCAAACACAACCCTCTTTTGCAATGAAAAAGAAAGTGTTCCAAGTCTTTGGTTCGCTTTCCCGATTACTTGGGGTCTGTGAAGTCTTTTTTAAGCTTCAAGTGATTGTCATCATTTCAACCTTATCCTTTTGAACACATCATTCCTTCATGATGAAAAAGAGAGTGTTCCAAGTCTTTGGTTCGCTCTCCCGATTACTTGGGTCCGAGAAGTCTTTCTTAGGCTTCAAATAATCGTCATCCGTTCAACTATTCAAACCTATCTTCTTGTCTAAACCAAAATACTTAACCAATCAAACTCTATTCCTCGCCCCCGTGCAATCCACAACTCAAACACACCTCTTACCAAGAACATTGTTTAGTCCCTTCTTCCGTGCATAACAAACTCGTGCTTCAGCCTCCCCTAGCAAGCAGACAAGCCCACGTTTAGCAGTTAGAGTGCGACCTAAACTCTCGTTCATTCCAAACACAAACCTTTTAGCAAACCGTAGGCCGAACTACGGCTGCTCTGATTCTTCATTCTCTTTTGAATGTAAGATACGTAGGCACAAGATTGCGATGATCTTGGCGAGCACAATCCCCTCTTTACCCGTAGTCCCATGAACTACGAACGCTCTGATTTTCCACTTCTTACAAGTGAAGATACGTAGGCACAATGGCCCCAATCCTTGGCGAGCACCCTATCTTATAACTACCCATTTTCCTATTAGCAAGCAAATCCCTTTAGAAGATACACAAACATAGTTAACTCTCTCTCGTGAATCGAATCAAGAGGTTTTCGTTGAGTACAACAGACGTAGAGGGTGCTAATACCTTCCCTCTATGTAATCGACTCCCGAACCTAGAATATTGGTTGCGATGACCATGTTCTTATCCCTTTTAAGGTTTTATCGATATTTTCCTATTCCATCCTTGGAATGAATAACGTTCGGTGGCGACTCTGTTTCGAACAGTATTTTCCGCGTCCATCGCGAGGATCGTATTTTTCGAGGTACGACAGAAACTCAACTAATGTCCACGACCTCTACTACGCCTAGTTTCTGGTCTCCTACCTCAGTACCAAGTAACACCTATGTTACCACTGTCACACCCTAATTTTTGACTCTATGATTCCACGTCTTTTTGCATCATATGTATAGTTTATCATCTCTTACATTTTTCATAATACTTAATTTATCAGCTGAAATAAACTTGTTGGATTTACAGCCGAATCAATCAAACTACAAATCAATCGTGCGAAAAATCAGTGGACAAAAAATTTTATAATCGAGTCTGCAAGCGTCAGTGATATTAATCTATATTTTGCATAGTTTAACCTAGTGCGCTCATTTAAATTTTTCGCCCACTTTTCGGTTGTATTTTGGACAGTTTAAGTCTTTTAACCGGGTAAAATTTATTTCGAAATTTGACCAAACGCTGTATTTTTTCGAATCGTATATTTTTTGTTGATCATTTTGGTATATTCATTTTATTTTTCTGAGCACTTTGATACCAGTCCAATTATTCATTTTTTTACCGATTTTTATTTTTATTTTTAGTTATTAATTATTTTAATTAATTAAATTTGCTTTTTAGATTTTTTATTTTATTTTATTTTATTTTTTACCTTATTTATTATTTTTGTTCTTATTTTAATATTTTTTGTTTTATTTATTTTTAACAAAACGTGTTGATCAAGTTTAGAAAAGTCTTTTGCTTTTATCCATTTTTGCAAAATTAAAACTAGCATAGCACATGCATGTACCATATTAGTTGCAACATTTTATTAACCCACGCGTACAGTACACTTATATATTACTCTTTTTTTTTCATTTTTTAATTAAATAAGGTAACAACAAAAAGCTGCATGTTTTCCATAACCAAAAATTACACACACCTGCTTCTGAAAAGAAAAGAAGATGACTCTCACCATTTTGTTTTATCTTCCTATGTACTCTCTCTCTGTCGGACATGAGGTCCAAAAACCTTTTTATTTTCTTTTAAAAAATTACACTTTCCTCCTGAGTATACCATATGATAGACCATACTTTTTCTACACAACTAAAAAACTCTCTCTCAGTTTGGAACGAAACAAGGAGAAAAACCATACTCCAATAACCTCAACTTCAAAACTCTCAATCCACCTGTACTATTCCCCCATATCTCTGTCGTTAAAGTGGAAAAGAGAGGAACTTTCTCTCATATCCTCATTCCTTCTTTCTCATATAGCTCACCACTATTTCTCCATGACCCTCACATAGCAACAACCACGAAACCACCGAAAAAACCTCTCTTCAGCGAGAATTGCTGTCCCTCACGAGCCTCCATCTCTTCGTTCGCCGCCACTACTACTGTTTCCGCTGAATCTCGGCGACAGCTCACTTCGAACACTGAAAAGCTAAGTGTTAGAACACAAATTGGTTCTTAATAATATCTCTATGTTTTGATGATAACTATTATGAAATTTTGTAATTAAGAATTATATACTCCAAAATTTGCTTAAGAATGTTTGCTGCAGATATTAAAGTAAATATCACTCCAGAAGCAAATCAGATCTGAACATAAGAAATATGCTAGACTCTGAAGCGTTAGATGCACTCATTAGAAGATTTTGAACGCTGCCATCAGAAGATTCTGAGCGTTGTCTCCAGAAGGATCTGAAGCAGAAGCTCTAGA